>JAKWJA010001483.1:0-78042 GCA_027704765.1 Solanum habrochaites | reverse complement strand
TGAGCGTGGGCAATGCCTCATAGAATAAGTCGCACACGAGGACGAACCACATCAGGGCCCGTGACATTGCATACTGCGCCCTTGGACAGCAGCACACAGGGAAAAAAAAACCCTTAAGTCATGCGCATAACCTCATCGTATTGGATAGAAGAAAGGGATAGAATCAGTGTGACAAAGTAACAAGAATTAAGCAGACGTGTTGACACAAGCGTCCCAGTGTTGTCGTGCCATTCATTAGTCCTTTGGCCACCCACACGGTTGGATTGACGTTCGGGTGTGGCCACGTTATAATTCGCCACGGACAGCATATAACTGGGTAAGACCAATGTCTGGACGTGGAATACCATTCATTTATCTCATGAAAACATACACGTCGGGTGGGCATTTATTCATCGCCCTTGTAATGGACACGGTTCGGACGACGTTTGGCGTGGTGGTAAGGCTATCATTGCTCTTGGATAAGCACATACAATCGGACTAGCCGGGGATGGCATGACCATTATGACCTTGGGTAGACATACGGTCGACGGACGCGCCGGGCAGTCGATAATGATCGCCCAGGGAATTCACAACACGGTTGAACAAGTCGGGTCTGAAACCAAATAGCCATCCATCGGCCCTTGGAAGGTACAAATCATCAGACGCTTGGACGTGGCCATTGTTATCATTGCCTTTAAGAGCCACATAATGGCGAAGACGTCAGGAGGTGGCATGCCGGCAGCCCTTGGGCATCACAGACAGTGGATGACGTCAGGCTGGCATGCCATCATGGCCCACTTGGGGGACAGGCAGCCGTTGTTTCGGAGACGTCGGGCCTAACTGCAATATTCTCCCTGGACAACCACACACGGTACATGGGACGCACGTCGGGAGTCTGGTTTTTCGTAGGCATGCCGTCATAGATTCTTGGAGATAGCAGACAAGTCAACCTTTTTTTTTTTTTTTGACATTTTAAGTGGGGCATGTTCATTGTAAGTGGCCCTTGTCTAGGAAATTTACGGCAGACGACATCAGGAGCGAGGCCACACCATCATCGCCCTACCACATCATACACAAAGTCGGACCACAATCGGGTGGGGATGCCATCATCGCCCTTGGAAAGATACATGGTCGTTTTGGATCGACGTTGTATGTATTAGCGTGGCATGTATCATCGCCCTTGGACTGCACACTTTTTTTTTACTGGTCATACATGTTACTATTGGGTGTGGTAATGTTGTTATCATAGCCCTTGGACAACATACATGGTCGGACGCCTGTCAAGCATCTAATTTATCACGCCCTTGGATGTAAAACAACACTGGTTGTATGTTTCGACATTGAGGTGTGGCATTGCTATCAGCGCCCGTAGGCAGCACAAAACGCGCAGAAGACGTCCGGACGTTAAATGCCACATTGCCTTGGACAGCACACAGATAGGACGACAGACGACGTGGTGGGAATGCTATTATCGGCCTTTGGAACGCACACACGAACGACATCGGGTGTGTGGCATGCCATCCATCACCTTTTGGACCGCACACCACGGATGACAATGGGGTGTGGCCTTCATAATCTCCTTGGACAACACACACGGGTGGATGACGTCGTGTGTATTGCATCACACCCCTGGCATGCATGGGCAACACAGACAATGGAGACTAGGGTCGGGCGTTGGCACATACCATCATCTCCTTTTTTGGCCAGCACAGACGGGTGGGATAACAGTCGGGCGTGGCGCTGGATGCCATCATCGCCCTTGGAAAGCGTACAAATCATCAGAAGTCACGCGCGTGGGCATGTTATCATTGCCCTTAAGAGCACACATAATTGGACGAGGCAGTCGTGGCATGCCTGAATGGCCCTTGGGTATCAAAGACAGCGGATGACGTCGGCGCATGGCATACCATCTAGGGCCATAGGCACCGAACCAGCGTTAGGACGACGTATGGACTAACATGCGTCTTCTCCCTTGGACAGCGCCGCACACACGTGGACAACGCTCGGGCGTGTCATGTTCATCATCGCTGGTGATAGCATTACAAAGTCAAACGACATAAGTGGGGCATGCCCTCCAAGCCTGGCCAGGACACACGGTCAGACGATCAGGCGGTGGCACGCATCATTGCCTAGGACATCATAACACAAAGTCGCTACAACGTTGGGTGTGGTCCCCTCATTCACCATTCCCGATGCGCCCCCCACCCCCCCTATTCTGTTTGTAACTTCGCTTGCCCATCACCCACTCTCCACCGACTCCTCCTAAACTCGTCCGACTCCCCACCCCCCCATTAAGGCTCCTACTCATCTGCTTACCGACGCGCTTTCCCTCCTCTGTATCCTTTACCCAACCATCCTCACTACCCACCCAAACCCATAAACGCCTACCTCTTAGGCCCACCTTCCTTGCACCCCAGCCGCTTATTCAAACCACGAAATTCCCCCTAACACTCCCGCTCCCCATAAGCGCCCGCACATTTCCAAAATTCCCCAATAATACGCAATTTCTTCCCACCTTACACCGCTCCGAAATCCCCTACCGACCCTCCTCTTATCTCATTTTTCTGGGTATTTTTTTATTCCTCAATAGCAGCGCGGAAACAACAGAAATGTCATCATCTCTGGGCAAGCATACGTATGGTCGGGACGGACTAGCGAGAGTGGCATGTTATCTCGCCTTTGGTCTGAACCACACGGTCGTACGGACACTTGGGTGTGGCCATGCTGTATCATCGCGGCGTGGGGCAGTACAACGCTCAGACGACGTCAGCGTTTAATGCCATCAGTGTCATTTGGACAGCACACATGGATCGGACGACATCGACGTTGGAATGACCATATCGCCTTTGGATGCACACACGAACGACATCGGGTGTGGAATTGCCATCTCCCTTGGACCGCACAAACGGACGAATCGGGTTGGGTATTCCATCATCTCCCTGGAACAACACTCAACGATCCGGGATTGACGTCGCGCATGGGTAGTGCCATCATCACCCCTGCATGCATGGACAACACAGCCGATGAGACTATGTCGGGCGTTGACAGATACCAGTATCCGCTTTTGCAGCAAGACGGTGGGATAACTTCGGGCGTGTTGGCATGCCATCATCGCCCCTTGGAAAAGCGTACAATATCATTAGCGTAGGGCGTGCATGTTATCATGCCCTGAAAGAGCAACCATAATTGAAGACGTTGTGCGTGGCATGTCTAATCACCCTTGGGAAAAAAAAAAAACAAAAAACATGATAGCAACGTAAGGCGTGGCATGCCAGCAAGCATGTCGCTTGAGCAGCCGCATACACGGTCGGGACTAAGTCGTGGCGTCGCATAACATCATCGCCATTTGGCGTTACACTAGGTCAGACGATTGTCAAGCATGACAGTAATGTTCGACCTTCGACAAACAACATAACGGGGACGACGTCGGGGGCGTGGCATGACATCATCTCCCTTGGACAACATACTACGGTCGTGGACAATGTCAGGACGTGGATTTGCAATCGTGGCCCTATTGAATGCACACAGCGATCAGACGATGTCGTAGTGGTAGGCCATCCTGCCCGACACCCGTAAAAGTCCGCATCGCCAGAGGACTGTACAGATGAGGAACCACCCATACATCTGGAGGCTCAAAACGGACGCGGTAGAGGCGTCGCGACGGAGGCCCACTGTGTCCTCAAAAAGGGGGGGACAACAGCGCCCTTGTGGGAAAACCGAAAGTACAGGGAGGATCGGACGAGCATCGAGGGCGAAATGTGTAGAAATGTTAATCAGGTTGCACGCAATTGGACGGGAGGGCACAAGTGATGGGTGATATGCCGAGACCCGGAACACTACTGAGGGGGACGGAGTACAATTAGGGAGAGTCGACGGGGCTTGTATATGCGGTGGTAGTGCTTAGTATCGACTTTGGGAGACACACACGCAATCCGAACGGGGACATGAGTTGGCAGTGCCGTAAATCGCCTAAAGACTGACAAACCACGACGGATCAGACGACGTTGGAAATGGTAACTATATGACATCATTGCCCTGTGCCAGCAACAAAACGGCTCGAGACAATGTTGGGCGTTAGGCCATCATCACCCTTGGACAACAACACACTGTCGTAGGAAGTTACGCGTGGCATGCCACATGGTCCTGGTGGAAAAACAGGACGGCCGACTATGTCGAGCGTGGATGCCATCATCACCCTTTGTACGGCACCATAAGGGTAGGACGGACATCGGCGTGGTGTGGCATGTGTCACATGAGACCTTGCAAACACACAAATCGGATTGACGTCGAGGCCGTACATGCCATCATCGCACTTGGAAGCAACAACAGTTCGCGACAACGTCACGCGGTATGCATCTCGGCCTTGGACAAAACATACGGGAAGCCGGAACGGGAAGGCGACAGGGAAGAATGAAGTCGTAGCGTGGATGCAATATGGCCCTTGGACAGCCACACACGATCAGTTTACTTCGTCGGGGTATATATGTGGCAGGACAACATCGCTCTTGCGGAAGCATACACAGGGTCTAACGATTGTCGGGGTGGCATGCCATCATATCCCTTGGGACATCAACATGTTCATGACGTCGCTCATGGAATCTTATCCTTTCCCTTGAGGCAAAACACACCACGGATGAACGACCCATCGGGCGTTAAATGTAATGAATTTCCCGTTCCAAGCATTACCGGTCGAACTATGGTCCAGCTGTGTATAATGTTATCATCCCCTTGGACACACACCAGGATCTGATGAGTCAGGGCTTGGCATGGCTTTATAGTCCTTGGGGAAATGTATACAGTTGGATGACGTTGAGCGTGGCATGCCATCATAGACAATAAGGCAAGCCACAACGCGGAAGCACCACATCGGTCGTTGACCATGCCATATGCGCCCTTGGACAGCAGACAAAACAGGACAAACTTCAGTCATGGCATGGCCATAATCGTACTTGGATAGCATAATCAGTCAGAAACGTGAAGCGTGGTCGTGCCATCATAGTCCTTTGCCACCACACACGGGGGGGTGACGTCGGTGTTTGGGTGTGGCATGTTATGTCACGGTGTTATCATCGCCTGGGAACAGCATAAACTGGGTCAGACATGTCGGACGTGAATACCATCATATCTCATGGAAAACATACACGTCACAGGGTGTGGCATGTTATCAGCGCCCTTGTAATGGACACGGTCGTTCGGACGACGTTGGGCGTGGTAATGCTATCATTGCTCTGGCATTAGCACATACAATCCGGACTAGGACGGGTAGATGGCATGGACATTATGGACCTTAGGGCAGCACATACGGTCAGACGACGTCGACCGTGCAATGTCAATATCGCCATGGAAATCCACAAACGGTTTGAACAATGTCGGGCTGACATGCATCATCGCCTGGAAAAAAAAAGGTAACAATATCATCAGACGTTGACGTGCGCATGTTATCATTGCCTTTCTTTAAAGAGCACACATAATGGACGACGTCAGGAGTGGCATGCCGGCATGGCCTTGGCATACAGAAAGTCGCGGATGTACGTCAGGCGTGCCATGCCTCATGGCAATTGGGCAAAGCTAGCAGTGTTCGGACGGACGTCGGGCATAACAGCCATCTGACCCCTTGGACAACACAAACGGTGGTGGGAACGATCGTCGGGGGTGTGTGGTGTCATGCCGTTACGTCGCCTGTGATCGCCAGGACACAAGTCAAATACATAAGTTGGTGGCATGTCAATCAAGGCCCGTGTCCAGGGACACACGGGCAAAGACGTACATCAGGAGTGCCACCCATTCATCGCCGCCTACACATCATACACAAACGTCGGACAACATCGGGGAGGGTTGTGGCATAGTCACTCACCCCCCCCCCCCCCCCCCTTCGCCCTTGGAAAGCTACATTGGCGATCGGACGACGCTCGAGCGTGGGCCATTGTTATCATCGCCCTTGGGATGGCACACACGGTATACGGACATTGGGTTGTGGCATGTCATCAAGCCCTGCGAGACATGACAACGAGAATGGGAGTCGGACGCCGTCACGCATCTCAGAAGTTGAATTCATCGCCCTTGGAGCTCGACACGCACGTTCGGGTAACGGAGACATCCGTGGGTGGCATGCTATCTCGCCCGTAGGCAAGCACACACGCTCAGACGACGTCCGGCGGTGAAATGCAGTACATCTGTCCTGAAGACGTATCTTGGAAGCGACACACGGATCGGACGAAGCATCGACGGGAAAGTGCATATATATCGCCATGTGGTTGGACCGGCAACACTACGAACGAAATCGGGCGTGGCTTGCACTGCAGATGCACTCTACCTTTGGGACCGCACACAGACCTACGTAGAGATGTGACATCGGGGCTGTGGAGGTCATTCCATCATCTCCCTGACAACACACACGGATCGGATATGACGTCGGTCGTGGTATGGCCATCACACCCAATGGCAGCCTCGTAATGGACAACACACGGACAATGAGAGAACTATGTCGGGCGTTGCATACCATCTCTCCTTTGCAGCACAGACGGTGGGAAACGTCGGGCGTGGCATGCCATGCATCGCCCTGGGAAAGCGTTTACAGATCATCGACGTCGCGCGTGGGCATGTGATCATTGCCCTTAAAGCAGCACCACATAATTGGACGATGTCAGTCGTTGGCATGCCGCATTGCCCTTGGGTATAAAAGACAGGAGGATGACGTCGGGCGTGCATACCCATCAGGGCCATTAGGCTCAGGCATCCCCGCGTTATGGACGAACGTCGGGCCTAACAATGCGTCTTCTCCTTGGGACAGCACACACGGTGGGAACGACGTCGTGGGAGTGTCATGCCATCATCGCCTTGGGATAGCCTACAAAGTCACAAACTACATAAGTGGGGCATGCCATCAAGGCCTTGGCCAGGACACCACGGTAGACGCAATTCAGGACGTGGCACAGATTATCATTGCCCTAGGACAACATACACAAAGTGGGACAAAGTCGGGCTGTGGAATGTCATCATCTCCCCTTGGAAGATACATCGCTCGGGACGACGTCGAGCGTGGCATGTATCATCGCCTTGGTCTGAACACAAGGTTCGTACACGCATTGGGTGTGGTATGTATCATCGTCGTGGGCAGTAGCAGCACGCTACAGAGGCGACGTCAGGCATTTAATGCCATAATTGTAATTTGGAAGCACACAGGGTGGACGGGGGGGGGGGGGGGGGGACATCGGACGTTTGAATGAATGCCATTATCGCCTTTGGACTGCACACCACGAACGACATCGGGTGTGGCCATTGCCAACTCAACTTTGGACGCACACTCACGGACGAAATCGGGGCTGTGGTAAGCCATCATCGCCCTGGGACAAACACACACGGCTGCGGACGAGTCGTCGTGGGTATTTCCATCATCCCCCTGGCATGCATGGAAACACATGACGATGAGGGGATGAGACTATTGTCGGCGTTGCCTACCCATTATCTCCCTTTTGCACCAGCACAAGACGGTGGGATAACTCGGGCGTGTCTGGCATTGCCATCATCTCCCTTGGAAAGCGTACAATATAATTAGACATCGGGCGTGGCATGTATCATATGCCCTTAAAGAGCACACTAATTGGACCGACGTCGTCGTGGAATACCTGCAAGGCCCTTGAGCGCATCACAGACAGTCGGATGAAGTCGGGCGTGGATTGCCATCATTGGGCTTAGGCAGCCCCGGTTGTTCGGATACGTCGGGCCTAACATCCATCGCCTCCCTTGGACAGGCACACACGGTGGGACGACGTCGGGCACGGTCTTTCCGTGTCATGCCATCATAACCGTGGGATAGCATACAAAGCAAACGACATAAGGGGTAGGTGGCATCAAGCACCGCCCCCCCATTGGCGAGGACACACGGTCAGAACAGAAGACAAATTCAGGCTTGGCACGGCCATCATCGCCCTTGGACCATTACACAAAGTCGTACTACAACGTCAGGGTGTGGCATGTCTAATACATTATGGGAGGGAGGAGGAAAGGAGCAGGGAAGAGGGAGGCAAGAGATGCCCTGGAAGGATTCTCCTTAATAAGCCTCAATCTATCAGCTACCCTTGGACAGCAATACATGGTCAGACGACGTTGAGCGTGGAAATGGTATCATCACCCCTGGATGAAACCCACAAGTCGTGACGACATGGTTGTGAGGAATTTGTCTCATCGCCCGTGGCCAGTACAAACACGCTAGACGACGTCGGGCGGTGTAATGCCATCATTGTCCTTTAGGACATGCACACACGGTCGAACAATTCATACGACCGTGGAAGTGGAATGCTATTATAGCCTTTGGACTGCACACATGATGAACATCGCGGTGCTTGTGCATGCCTCATCAACTTTTGGACCGACAACACGGACAACAGCGGGTTGGATTCCATCATCTCCATAGTATAGCACACACGGTCGGACGACGTGGCCATGGTAATGCCATATCACTCACTTGCATTATTAGGACAAACACAGATGATCAGACTATGTCACGGTTGCATACCATCATCTCCCTTTTGCAGCACACACGGTGGATAACATCGGGTGTGCAGACCATCATCGTCCTTGGAAAGCCGTACACGATTGAAGGATGTTGGGCGTGTCATGTTATCATCACCCTCGACAACAAAGATGATCAGACAACGTAAGGTGTGGCATGCCCGTTGCCTTGAAGTAGCATACACGGTCGGACTACGTCGGGCGTGGAATAACCATCATCGCCATTGGAAAAACACACCACTCAGCTCAGACGAGGTTATTAAAGCATGAATGCCCTCTTCGCCATTGGACACCACACCTTGGGGGACGACGCAGTTGTGTCATGAAATTATACCCGTTGGGTTCTACACACGTTCAAGATAACGGAGATTGTTAACATGCCATCATTACCCTTTGAAAACATACTACGATCAGGACTACAGTGCTTGTGGAAGTTATCATACCCTTGGAAAATATTCAAAATAAGACGACATGGGCGTTGCATGTTATAACGCCTGGACAAGCTACCACGATTCGGATGAGTCAGCATGGATGCGGCATGGCATTGAGAAGACACAAGGTCGGATGATGTCGGGCGGTCATGCCATCATCGCATGGGAAGCACACGCGGTAAGATGGAATTCGTTGTGTGACCACCGATAAATTCGCCCTTAGGACAACAACACTGGTGGGAAAAGTTGGGGGCGTGGGCATGCCATATCGTCTGGATAGAAAATACAGATCGACCTACGTTCAATCGTGGCATACCATCATGGCGATTTGGGCAGCAACCTGGTCGGACTACGGTCGGCGGGGCATTGCCACATCGTTCCTGGACATCATACCACATTCGGGACTAAAAGGGCGTAGCATGTTAAACAAAATTCCTCGGGACTTCCCACAACGCTGGACGATTGTCGGGCGTTGGCATGACATTAATCGCCCTTGCACAAGAATACACAAATGAACAGAAGTCAGGCATTGCAGTTATAATCGCCTTGGATGCAACACGAACGAATGGACATTGGGCATGGCAATGCTATCATCATCCTGTGGGCCAGGCACACACGGTTCGGACAAAATCAAGTGTAATTGCCATCATTGTCCTTTGGATAGAAAAAACCGGTTTAGGACGACATGTCATGGAATGCCATCATCGCTGGGACTGCCACACACGAGGACATAAGTTGGGCAGGGAATGCAATAATCCCATGGCATCACAACAATTTTATTACGTAGGGAGTTTCATGGATATATGGCACTGAGGAAGCATACTCGGTCGGAGACGTCGGGCGTGTGCATTCATATTATCTCGTCACTTGTCCAGCACACTATGGTTTGCACGACGCGGGCAGGACTTGCCATCATTGCCACATTGACAGCAAAACAAGGTCGGATGACATCGGGAATGGAATGACCCCCCCCATCATCAGCCCTTGGAGAAACAACGGTATGACAAACATAGTTCATGGCAGGCATTAATCGGCCCCCCCTAGAACAGCATACACGGTCAGACTATGTCAGGAGTGGCGATGCATTATCGACCTAGACAGAACACACGGTCGGCTAAGTCAGGAGTGGGCATATATCATGAAAATGTACACACATACCACAGAGGGTAGATGACGTCCAGGGGCATTTGCATCATAGCCCTTGGAAAAACATACTATGGTTCGACATGTCTGGCAGGCATGCCCATCCATCACCTCTTCTGTAATACAAATACGGTAGGGGATCGGGCGTGGCATTTTCATATGCCCTGGGCAACCACACAATCAGGAATGACGTGAGCCTACATGACCATCATAGCACCTTGGGAGAAGCACCACAGTCAGACAAATGTCACAAGTGGCATGCCATCCGCGGGACTTAGGGGGACAAAAACACATTGTCGAATGAGTAGAGCGTGGTATGCATCTGGCCCTTGGACAGCACGCACGTCAAGACTTCGTCGGTGTCTGTGGCAGGGACATCATCGCTCTTGGAAGCATTACATAGGGTCTAACGATGTCGGGGGCATGAATTGCATCAAATCCAGTGGACATCATAAATGTTCAGTGACTCGTCCATGGACATGTTATCATTTTCCTTAGGCAACACAACTTGGTACGAACGGACATCGGGCGTTAAATGTCATTATTCCCTGCAGAGCATTACCCCCCGGATCGAACTATGTCGGTTGTACAAGTTATCACTCTCTTGGACATCACACACTCTGATGAGTTAGGCTTGGGCATGCCTGTATTATTCCTGGAAACGCATACAGTTGGATGATGGCGCAGGTGGCATGCCACTCATCGCCATAGGACAAAAACACACGGGAGAAGAACCACTCGGCATGGACATGTCCATATGTCGCCCTGGACAGCAGCACACTCGAAGAACCTTCAGTAATAGCAGCCATCATCGTTCCTGGATAGCATAATCAGTCAAATAACGCAAGCGTGTCATGGCCATCATAGCCCCTTTTGCCCCACTAAACACAGTTGGTTAAACGTCGGGATGTGGCCACGTTATCATTGCCCTTGGACACACATAAAGTGGGTCGGACAACGTCGTTACGTGGCGAATACCATATATCTCTTTGGAAAAACATACAGCTTCGGGTGTGGCATGTATCTCGCCCTTGATCCTAGCAACGCGGCACGACGTGGGCTGGCAATGTTTCTATCATACGCTCTTGGAATAGCACACACGATCGGACTATGCGGGGATGGCAGACATTATGGACCTAAGGCCACGCATCACGGTCAGTACGACGTCGACCGTGCAATGTCAATATCCTCCATGGAATCACACACCGTGTGGACATCTTGCGGGCTGACATGCCATAATCACCCTTGCGAGAGAGTACACTATCAGAGACATTGGGCGTGGCATTTAACTCATGCCCTTAAGAGCACATAATGGATCGACGTAGCCGTGGCATGCCTGCAATGGCCCATTGGGCCATACAGACAGTCGGATGTACGGTCGGGTGGCTATGACATCATGGCCTTTGGGAAGCACCCAGCTTTCGGAACAACGTTGGCCTAACATTGACCATGCTTCTCCCTGGAAAAAACATCAGTGGGAGACGTTCGGGTGGTGTAATCCATCATGCCTGGGGATAGCATACAAATTCAAACTACATTAAGGTTGGTTTCCATCAAGGCCTTGGCTCTGGACACACGGTCAGACGACCAGCAGGCGTGGAAAGCCATTATCGCCCTAGGAAATCATACATCAAAGTAGGACAAACGTCGGGAGGTGGATGTCATTCATCATCACCCTTGGACAACATACATGGTCGGACGACGTTGAGTGTGGCAAGTTATCATTGCCCTTGGACTGCACACGCGGTCGTACGACATTGGGTGTGGCATTGCTATCATCGCCCGTGGGTAGTACACATGCTCAGACGACATCGGGCGTTAAATGCCATCATTGTCCTTTGGAAAGCACACACGGTCTGACGACAACGACGTGGAATGCCATTATCGCCTTTGGACCGCACACACGAACGACATCGGGTGTGGCATGCCATCATCACCTTTCGACCGCACACATGGACGACATCGTGTGTGGCATCCATCCTCTCTCTGGTATAGCACACACGTCGACGACTCCAGCCATGTAATGCCATTTTATCAACCCTGGCATGCCCTTGACAACACACCGATTAGACGATGTCAGGCGTTGCATACCATCATCTCCGTTTTGGCAGGCCCAAACGGTGGGATAATGTCAGGCTGGCATGCCATCATTTGCCCTTGGAAGCGTGCAATATCATAGACCGTCCAGGGCGTGGCTGTTCATTGCCCTTAAAGAGACACATAAATTGGACGACGTCAGTCGTGGAATTGCCTGTATGGCCCTTTGGCATCCAAAGTCGGATGATGTCAGGCGTTGCATGCCATCATGGCCATTGGAAGCACCCGCGTTCGGACGACGTCGGGCCTAACTGCCACTTCTCCTTGGACATCACACACGGTGGGCGACGTCGGTCGTTTCATGACTCATCGCCTGGGATGCATCAAAGTCAAAACTCATAAGGGCTGGCATGCCATCAAGGCCCTTGCCAAGACATACGGTCAGACTCCATCATCGCCCTAGACCATACACAAAGTCCGACAATCGGGTGTGGCCATGTCATCATCGCCCTTGACAGCGTACCAGGTCGGACTACGTCGAGCGTGCATGTTACATCGCCCTTGACTGCACGCACGTCATACACATTGGGTGTTGCATTGCTATCAAATCGCCCGAGGCAGCACACAGCTCAGATTACGTCGGGCGTTAAATGCCTCATTGTCCTTTGATACACACACAGTCAGACACCTCGACGTGGAATGCCATTTCCCTTTGGACCGCACACCTGAAACGAAATCGGTGTGGCGTGCCAATCACACCTTGGCCCGCAACACTGCACATCGGGTGTGGGAATTCCTCATCTCCCTGGTGCAGTCCCACACGGTCCGGACGACGTCGGCGTGGGAATGCCATCCATCACCCCTAGCATGCTGCAACAACACATCAGACTATTTCAGGCGTGCATACAATCATCTTCCTTTTGCAGCACACACGGTGGACAACCTTCGGCCGTGCCATGCCCTCATCGCCCTTGGAAAGAGTACAATATCATCAGACGTCGGGCGTGGCATGTTTTATCATTTCCCTTAAAGAGCACACATATTGGACGACTTCAGTCGTGGCACGCCTGCATGGCCCTTGGGCTTCACAGACTTAGGATGATGTTCGGCGTGGCAATGCATCATGGCCATTGGGCAGCACCTGCGTTCGGACGATGTCGCCCTAACATGCCATCTTTCTCCTGGACAGCACACACATTAGACGACTTCGGGTGTCATGCCCATCATCGCTTGGATAGGCATACAAGTCAAACTACATAAGGGTTGGCAAGCCATCAAGGCCCTTGGCCAGGACACACGGTCAGACGACATCAGGCGTGGCACACCATCATCGCTCTTGGACAACATACACAAAGTCGGACAACGTCATGTGTGGCATGTCATCATCGCCCTTGGACAACATACATGATCGGACGACGTCGAGCGTGGCATGTTATCATCCCCCTTGGACTACACCATACGGTCGTACGACATTAGGTGTGGAATTGCTATCATCTCCCGTGGGCAACACACACGCTAAGACGACGTCAAGTGTTAAACTCCATCATTGTCCTTTGGACAGCACACACGGTCGGACGATATCGACGTGGAATGTCATTATCGCCTTTGGACCGCACACACGGACGACATCGGGTGTGGCATGCCATCATCACCTTTTGAAAGCACACACGAACGACATCGGGTGTGGCATGCAATCATCACCTTTGGACCGCACACACGGCAACATCGGGTGTGGCATGCCATCAACGCCCTAGTACAACACAGACGGTCGGACGACGTGGGTCGTGGTAATGCCATCATCGCCCCTCGCATGCATAAACAACACACACGATCAGACTTTGTCGAGTGTTCCATACCATCATCTCCATTTTGCAACACACACGGTGGGATAATGTCAGGCGTGGAATGCAATCATCACCCTTCGAAAGCATACACAATCAAAGGACATTGGGCGTGGCATGTTATCATCACCCTTCAATAACACACATGATCGGACCACGTAAGGCGGGGCATGCCAGCATGTCGCTTGCGAAGCATACACGGTCGGACTACGTCGGGTGTGACATATCATCATCACCATTTGGCAGTACACTCGGTCAGACAACGTCAACCATGACATGTCATCTTCGCCCTTGGACAACACACATAACGGGACGACGTCGGGCGTGGCATGACATCATCCCCCTTGGACAACATACACGGTCGGACTATGTCAGGCGTGACATGCAATCATGGCCCTATGAAAGCACAAACGGTCAGACGATGTCGTACGTGGTAGGCCATCCTTGCCCATGGACAGCATACATAGGGACGGACGACGTCGGCATGTCATGTCAACATTGCCCTTGGAAAGCATACATGGTCGGACGACATCGGGCGTTGAATGTTATCATTGCCCTTGGACTGCACATATGGTCGGACAATGTTGGGTGTGGTATGCTATCAGTTCCTTTGGGCAGCACACACTCCGGAAACCGTAAGGCGTTAAATGCCATTCTTGCCATTTGGAATGCACACACAATCGGACGATATCAATGTGGCATGCCATAATCGCCTTAAGCTTGCACACACACAGACGACGTTGTAAGTTTCCTGACATCCATTGCCTTGTTCAGCCAAACGGTTGGACCATGTTTGGCGTTAGATGCTCATCACCGCTTTACAACCCCTGTCGTAGGTCAGTTACGCGTGGCATGCCACCAATGGTCCTTTGGGGAGACCGACGTCGTACTTGTCGAGCGTGCATGCCATCATCACCCTTGTACTACACATACGGTAGGAGGACATCGGGCGTGGCATTTTCATATGGCCCTTGGGCAACACACAATCAGATGACGTCGAGCCTTACATGCCATCATCGCACTTGGGAAGCACCAACAGTCGGACAACGTCACACGTGGCATGCCATCGCGGCCTTGGACAAAACACATGGTCGAATGACGTAGAGCGTGGTATGCCATCATGGCCCTTGGAAAGCATGCACGATTAGACTTCGTCGGGTGTGGCAGGACATCATCGCTCTTGATAAGCATACATAGGGTCTGATGATGTCGGGTATGGTATGCCATCAAATCCATTGGACATCATAAATGTTCAGATGACGTCGCTCATGGAATCTTATCATTTCCCTTAGGCAACACACTTGGTCGAACGACATCGTGTTTAAATGCCTTATTTACCTTGCAGATGCATACACTTTCGAACTATTCGGTGTATATGTTATCATCTCCTTGGACTCACACATAATCTGTGACTTTAGGCTTGGCATGCCTGTACGATTCCCTTGGGAAATGCATCAGTTGGATGATGTCCGAGCGGGGCAATGCCTCAATCGCCATAAGGCAGCACACCGGAGAACCACGTCGGCGTGACATGCCATATGCGCCCTTTGACAGCAGACACACTGGGAAAACTTCAGTAATGGCATGTCATCATCGTCCTTGGATAGCATAATCAGCCAGAATACGTCAAGCGTGTCATGCCATCATAGCCCTTTGCCACCACACACAGTTGGTTGACGTTGGGTGTGCCACGTTATCATCGCCCTTGGACAGCATAAACTAGGTCGGACAACGTCGGATGTGGCATACCATCATATCTCTTGGAAAACATACACGTCGGGTGTGGCATGTTATCATCGCCCTTGTACTAGACACGGTCGGACGACGTTGGGCGTGGCAATGCTATCATCGCTCTTGGATAGCACACACGATCAGACTAGCGGGGATGGCATGACATTATGAACCTTAGGCAGCGCATACAGTCAGACGACGTCGACCGTGGCAATGTCAATATCGCCCATGGAATTCACACCACCGTTGGACGAGTCGTATGACATGCATAATCACCCTTGGACAGCGTACACTAGCATCAGACCGTCGGCGTGGCTGTTTATCTTGCCCTTAAAGAGCACACTATTTGGGACGAAGTTCAGCCGTGGGCATGCCTGATGACCCTTGGCATACGACATCGGATTACGTCGGGCGTGCATGCCATCATGCCATTGGGAAGCACCCGCATTCGGACGACGTTGGGCCTAACATGCCATCTTCTCCCTTGGACAACACATACAGTGCGATGACGTCGGGTGTGTCATGCCAACATCGCCTTGGGATAGCATACAAATTCAAACTACATAAGGGTTGGTATTCCATCAAGGCCCTTGGCCAGGACACACGGTCAGACGACATCTGGCGTGGCACGCCATTATCGCCCTAGGACATCATACACAAAGTAGGACAACGTCGGGTATGGCATGTCATCATCGCTCTTGAACAACATACATGATCGGACGACGTTGAGTGTGGCAAGTTATCATCGCCTTGGCTGCACACGCGGCGTACTACATTGGGTGTGGGCATTGCTATCACGCCGTTGGCATACACACGCTCAGACGACATCGGGCGTTTAATGCCATCATTGTCCTTTGACAGCACACACCGTCTGCGACATCGACGTGGATGCCATTATCGCCTTTGGACCGCACACACGAACGACATCGGGTGTGGCATGCCATCATCACCTTTCAACCGCACACATGGACGAAATCGTGTGTGGCATTCCATCATCTCTCAGGTACAGCACACACGGTCGGATGACGTCGGCCGTGGTAAGGCCATTGTCAACCCTGGCATGCATGGACAACACACACGATTAGACTATGTCGGGCGTTGCATACCATCATCTCCCTTTTGCAGCACAAACGGTGGGATAACGTCAGGTGTGGCATGCCATCATCGCCCTTGGAAAGCGTATAATATCATTAGACGTCAGGCGTGGCATGTTATCATTGCCCTTAAAGAGAACGTATGATTGGACGACGTCAGTCGTGGAATGCCTGTATGGCCCTTGGGCATCACAAACAGTCGGATGACGTCGGGCGTGGCCATGCACATGGCCATTGGGCAGCACCCCGTTCGGACGACGTCGGCCTAATTGGCCAACTTCTCCTTGGACATGCACCACGTTTGCGACGTCGGGCGTTTCATGTGCAATCATCGGCCTTGGGATAGCATACAAAGTCCAAACTACATAAGGGCTGCATGCCCCTCGAAGGCGCTGGCCAGACACACGGCCAGACTGACTCAGGCGTGGAACGCCATCACGCCCTAGGACAACATCACAAAGTCGGACACCATCGGTGTTGGCATGTCATCAACGCGCTTGGACAGCGTACAGGGTCGGAATACGTCTAGCGTGGAATGTTCTCATCGCCCTTGACTGCATACACCCGGTCGCTCGACATTGGGTTGGGCATTGCTATCATCGGCAACCTTAGGCAACCACACACGCTCAGATAAGTCGGTCGTTCCATGCATTATTGTCCGTTTGGACAACACACACAGTTGGACGACATCGACGTGAATGCCATTATCTCCTTTTAACCCACACACGAACGAAATCGGGTTGTGCATGGCCACATCACCTTGGACCGCACACACGGACGACATCGGGTGTGGAATTCCATCATCTCCTTGGAACAGCACACACGGTCGGATGACATCGGCCATGGTAATGCCATCATCACCCCTAGCATGCATGGACAACAAAAATGATCAGACTATGTTGGGCGTTGCATACAATCATCTCCCTTTTGCAGCACACACGGTGGGATAACGTCGGGCGTGCCATGCAATCATCTCCCTTGGAAAGCGTACAATATCATCAGACGTCGGGCGGGGCAGTATCATTGCCCTTCAGAGCACACAAATTGGACGATCGTAGTTCGTGGCACTCCTGCATGGCCCTTGGGCATCACAACAGTAGGATGACGTCTGCGTGGGCAATGCCTCATGGCCATTTGCAGCAACCCGCGTTCGGAACGATGTCCAGGCCTAACATGCCCATCTTCTCCCTTGGACAGCACACACAGTGGTACGAACGTCGGGCCGTGTCATGCCATCATCGCCTTGGGATGTAACACAGTCAAACTACATAAGGGGTGGCAAGCCATCAAGCCCTTTGGCCAGGACACACGGTCCGACGACATCAGGCGTGGCACACCATCACGCTCTGTCCAACATACACAAAGTCGGACAACGTCATGTGTGGCCTGTCATCATCGCCCTTGGACAACATACATGTTCGGACGACGTCGAGTGCTGTTATCATCGCCCTTGGACTACACCACACAGTCGTACGACATTGGGTGTGGCATTGCTTATCATCTCCCGTGGGCAGCACACACGCTCAGACGACGTCAGGCGTTTAAATGCCATCATGTCCTTTGGAATCACGCACGATCGGACGACATCGACGTGGAATGTCATTTACTCTCCTTGGACCGCACACACGGACTCATCGGTGGTGGCATGCATCATCACCTTTGGACCGCCCATACGGACGACA
Source organism: Solanum habrochaites (assembly GCA_027704765.1). Classification (NCBI taxonomy): domain Eukaryota; kingdom Viridiplantae; phylum Streptophyta; class Magnoliopsida; order Solanales; family Solanaceae; genus Solanum; species Solanum habrochaites. Next base: position 59,593 of record JAKWJA010001483.1, on the reverse strand, counting down.
TCGGGTTGTTGGCATTCCATCATCTCCCTGGTACAGCACAACAGTCGGATGACGTCGGCCGTGGTAATTGCCTCATCACCCCTGGCATCATTTGACAACACACACGATCAGACTATGTTGGGATATGCATACCATCATTTCCCTTTTGCATCACACAAGGTGGGATTATGTCGGGCGTGGAATGCGATCATCACCCTTTGAAAGCATACACGATTGAAGGATGTTGGGCGTGTCATGTTATCATCACCCTTCGACAACTCACATGATCAGACCACCTAAGGTGTGGCATGCCCGCTTGTCCCTTGAGCAGCATACACAGTCGGACTAGGTAGGGCGTAGCATACAATCATTGCCATTTGGCAGCACACTCACTCAGACGACGTAAAGCATGACATGCCTCTCGCCTTGGATAACGATGGGGGACGACGTCGGTCGTTCATGAAATAATCTCCCTTGGGCATCACACACGTTCAGATAACGCGAGTGTTAAATGCATCATTACCCTTGGACAACATACACGATCGGACTACATTGTTTGTGGCATGTTATCATCACCCTTGGAAAGCATTCAATAGACTACATCGGCATTGCATGTTATCATCGCCCGTGGACAGCACACACGTCGAATGATGTCAGGCATGGATTCCCTTCATGCATTGAGAAGCACACAAGATCGGATAACGTCGGTCGTTTCATGCCATTCGCCATAGGAAGCACACGCGGTCAGCTGAATTCGGGCATGACATGCCATATTCTCCCCTGGACAGCAGACATGGGGGACAAGTTGGGCGTGGCATGCCATCATCGCCCTTGGATAGAAAACCGATCGAACTACGTCAGTCGTGCTACCACCAATTTTTTTGGGGGCCCTTGGGCAGCACACTTGGTCGGAACTACGTCAGGCGGGCATGCCAACAATCGCCCCTTGGAAAACATACACCATCGTACTAAATAAGGTCGGGGCATGTTATAATCTCCTATGGACTTTTTCCCAAACGGTCGGACGATGTGGGTGTGGAAGGCTATCATTTCTCTTAGGCATTCACACACATAGGACACGTCGGGGTTAAATGTCATCATTACCCTTTGGACAACCTAACACAGTGGGACGACGTCGACGGTTGGCATGTAATCATCACCTTGGGACTGCACATATGGACAGACGACATCGGGCGTGGCATGCCACCATCGCCCTTGTACACAGCCACACACAACTGATGACGTCGGCCGTACAATGCCATCTCGCCATTAAATGAAAACACGATCAAGCGACGTCAGGCGTTGCATGCTTTTATCCCCCTTCAAAGCAACATGATTGGACAGCTCGGGCCGTTGCATGTTATCCATCATTGTTGGACAACACACAGAATTGACGATGTCGGGTGTGGCATGTTGCATTGGACCTTGTGGTAGCACATACGGTCAGATGGACGTTGGGCATGCGTGCTATCATCTCCAATGGAAGTACATTGGTCGACGATGTGGTCTTACATGCCATCCTTCGCCCTGGACGTCATACATGGGTGTAAACGACGTCGGCGTGGTATATCATCATCGCCCTTAGACAGTATACGCGTCGACTACTGGGTCTGGCAGCCATATCATTGCCCTTAGCTAGCACAGATGGCTGGACACGTTGGTATGGCAGACCATCATCGCCCTGGAATAGATTACACAGGTTCCGACGATGTCGGAGTGGCATTCCATCATCGCCCTTGGATAGAAACACAATCAAAGAAGTAAGGCGTGGCATGGTTATCATCGTCCTTGTGCAAGCACACGATCGAATCGACATTGTGAGGGCACTGCTATCATCATCCTTGGGCATCAAACACGGTCGGACAAAATCAGTGTTAATGACATCATTGTCCTTTGGTAGAAACACTGTCTAGGACGACATGGTCATGGAATCCATCCTCGCCTTTGACTGTACACCACGGGGAATTACTTGGTCTGTCATACCCTCATCGCCCTTGTGCTCCACACGATTTGATTACGTCGGCTGTCATGACTGTATGGCCACTAAGGCAGCATACTCGGTCAGATGACGTCAGGCGTGGCAGGCTATTATCTCCTGTGCAGCACACATGTGTGCACGACGTCGGGCCGTGACTTCCATCATTGCCCATTGACGGCACACAAGGTCGATGAAATCGGGCGATGGAATGCCATATCGCCCTTGAACTACATGGTTAGAAGACTCGTTCCATGGCATGCCATCAATCGCCCGAGACAGCATACCATCATTCTCTTGGAAAACATACCGTGGGTGCTGGCATGTTATCTCATCGCCCTTGTACGGACCCTTCGGACGACGTTGGCTGGCGATGCTATCATCGCTCTAGGATAGCACAACACGATCGACTAGTGGGTATGGCATGACATTATGACCTGGGCACCCATACGGTCGACGACGTCGACCGTGGCATGTCAATATCGCCCATCGGATTCACAGACGGTTGGACGATGTCGGGTCCTGACCTATGCCCTAATCGCCCTGGAAAGCGTACACTCAATCAGACTCGGGCGTGGCTGTTCTAATTGCCCTTAAAGAGCCCACTCATTGGACGACGTCATTCGTGGAATGCCTGCATGGACCGGTGGCATCACAACGTCGGATGACGTCGGGCGTGGCATGCCATCAGGCCATTGGGCAGCACCCGCGTTCGACGACGTCTGGCCCTTACATCCATCTTCTCCCTTAGAAAGCACAACACGGTGGGGCGACGTCGGGATTGTCATGCCATCATCCGCCTTGGGATCAGTCATCATCAAACTACATAGGGGGTGGCATGCCATCAAGGCCCTTGTCCAGGACACACGGCAGACGACATCAGGCATGCACCCATCATCGCCCTAGGCCAACATACACAAAGTCGACAACTTCGGTGTGGCATGTCATTTCAATCGCCCCTTGGACACATACATGGTCGACGACTGTCGAAGCGTGGAATGTATCATCTGCCTTGGAATGCACACACGGTTCGTACGACTTGAAGTGTGGCATTGCTATCTCTCCCGTGGCTGGCATACCCCTCAGACGATGTTGGGCATTAAATGTTATCATTATCTTTGCAGCACACACGGTCGGATGACATCGACGTGGAATGCCATTATCGCCTTTGGACCGCAACACGAATAACATGGTGTGGCTGCCATCATCAACCTTTGGACCGCACACACGGACAATATCGGGGTTGGCATTACCCATCTCTCCCTTGTACAGCACCACTGTCGAACGACTTCCGACCGTGGTAATGCCATCTCACCCCTGGCATGCATGGGACACACACACGATCCGACTATGCGGGCTTGCAACCATCATCTTCCCTTTTGAAGCACAGACGTGGGGATAACGTCGCTCGTGGCATCCCCTCGCTAGAATATCATCAGACACGGGCTTGTCATTTATCATTGCCCTTAAAGAGCCACACTATTGGACGACGTTGTCGTTGGCATCCTACATGGCCCCTTGGGGCATCACCGATAGTTTGATGACGTCGGGCCGGGCATGCATCATTCCCTTGGGCAGCACCCTCGTTCAGAGACGTCGGGCCAACATCCCATCTCTTCCATGGACAGAACACACGGTAAATACTACTCGGGCTTTCAGCCATCTCGCCTTGGATATAGTACAAAGTCAAACTACATGGGGGTTCATGCCATCAAGGCCCTTGGCCAGGACACACGGTCAGACTACATCATGCAGGCCGCCATCATCGCCCCTCTGCAAATACCAAATCGGACAACGTCGGGTGTGGCATGTCATCATCGCCTTGGACATATACATGGTCGGACGACGTCGAGCCGTTTCTTGTTACACTTCCTTGGACTGCACCCGGTCGTACACATTGGGTGTTGCCTTGCTATCATCTGCCCGTGGTAGCACAACACGCTCAGACGATGTCGGGCATTAAATCCATCATTGGCTTTGGACAGCACACACGGTCGGAAAAAAAAAACCGCAACCCATAGACGTGAATGCATTATCGCCTTTGGACTGCACACACGAATGACATCCACACCCTTTGACCGCACACAGCGGGCACGACATCGGTGTGCCTTCCAATCCTCCCCTGGTACAGTACAACAACCACCAACGGTCGGACGACTTCGGCTGTGTAATGCCATCAAACCCCTGGCATGAATGGGACAGACACACAATACGATCAGACTATGTCGTCGCGTTGCATACCATCATCTCCCTTGCAGAGCACAACAGAGTGATAACATCGGGAGCGTGGCATGCCATCATCGCCCTAGAAAGCGACAATATCATTAGACTTAAGGTCGTGACATTTATCAGTTTCCCTTAAAGAGCACACATAATTGGGTGGGACCGCGTCATCTTGCATTCGCTGCTGGCCCTTGGGCAACACAATAGTCGTATTACGTCAGGAGCGTCATCCATCTGGCCATAAGGGCAGCACCCCGTTCGGATACGTCGGGCCTAACATGCCATCTTCTCCCTTGGACACCACATACGGTGGGACGACGTTGGGCGTGTCATAAACCCATCACGCCTTGGGTTAGCATACAAAGTAAAACTACATTAGCTGCATGACATCAAGGCCTTGCCAGGACACAACCGGTCCAGACTGCCCTCAGCTGGCACGTCATATCGCCTATGACACATATACAAAGTCAAGACACAGGACGTCCGGTGTGGCATGGCAAATCATCTGCCCTTTGGACAGCATACATGGTCAGACGACTTCAGCGTGTTGTATGTTACATCACCCTTGATGCACACACGGGGGTCGTGCACGACATGGGGTGGGGCATTGCTAATCATCGCCCCGTGGAAGTCCACATTCTCATTAACTACGTCTGGTGTTAATTTCCATTATTGTCCTTTTTGCACAGCCCACAAAAAGCAACAAACACGGTTCGGACGACACTCGACGTAGAATGTCATGACACCTTTGGACCAACACCCACTAACGACATCGGTGTGGCATGCAGTCATCACCTGTTTGGACGCACACGATGTCGACATCGGGTGTGGGCATCCATCAATCCCTGGTTCCGCACACACAGCAACATCACGTCCGGATTACTCGGCCATGGTAATCCAGCATCAATCACCCTTGACAGCATGGACAACAACACAACGACGATCAGACTATGTCGGGCGGTTGCCTACCATATCTCCTTTTTGCAGCACACTGGTGGATAACGCGGCGTGGCATGGATCATCCACCCTTGGAAGCAAACTGATCGACAGGATGTTGGGAGTGTCATTTATCAGCACACCCTTCGACAACACACATGATTCAGACCACGTAAGGTGTTGTCATGCCGCTAATGTCCATTGAGCAGCATCACGTCGGAATACGTTGGGCGTGGCATCCCATCATCTCCATTTGGCAGCACACCTCGTCAGACTACGTAAAGCATGACATGCCATCTTCTCGCCCTTGGACAACACACATGGGGGGTCACGACTGTCAGGCCGTGTCAATTAAATTATCGCCCTTGGGCATCACAAAACACATTCGATAAACGTCGAGTGCTAAATTCCATCATTACTCTGGACAACAACACGATCGGATTACTTGTTGTGCATGTTATCATCACCCCCCCCTTGGAATCATTCAATAAGAACGACTTCGGGTTGTTCGATGTTATCAATCGCCCTTGGACAGCACACACATCGGACATGACGTCAAGGCATGCATGCCTCCGATGGCATTTGAGCAGCACACAAGGTCGATGACGTCGTCGTGTCATCCATCATCGCCATAGGGAAGCCACACGCGGTCAGATGATTCGGCTGAAATGCCATAAGTCCGCCTTGGGACACGAACAGACACTGTCGACGAGGTGGCGCGTGGAATGCCATCATCGCCTTTGGATAGAAAACACGTCTGAACTACGTCAGTCCGTGCATACCCTCTTTGCCCTTGGGAAGCACACTTGGTCGGACTACGTCAGGGCGGGCGGGCATTCCAACATCACCCTTGGACACCATACACAGTCGGACTACATATGCGTGGCATGTATAAATCTCTATGGACTTTCCAAAGGTCGGACGATGTTTGGTCTGTGGAAAGGCTATCATTTCCTTAGCAAGGCGCACGACTATAGACGACTTCCGGGGTTAAATGTCATCATTCCCTTGTTGGAACAACATACAACGTTGGGATCACGTCGACGTGCCTGTATCATCCACCTTGGGACTGCACATATGGACAGACGACGTCGGGCTTGGCATGCCACCATCGCCCTTATACAACACACACAGACTGATACGTCGACCGTAGCAATCCATCCATTGGCCATTTAGATGACACAACTATCAGGCGACGTCAGCGTGGCATGCTATTATACCCTTTCAAAAGCTACATGATCGGTACAACGTCAAACTTGGCATGGGGGGCGGGTGATCATCGTTTTTGGACAACATAAGAATTAGACGAGGGCGGTGTGGCATCTTCTGGACCTTGGGTAGCAAATACGGTCGGATGACGTTGGGCATGGCATGCTATCATCTCCATTGGGAAGTACATATGGTCCGACGATGGCGGGCGTTACATGCCATCTTCGCCCTTGTACATCATACATGGTGGAACGACGCCGGGCGTTGTATACCATCATCGCCCTTAGACAGAATACGCGGTCGGACTACGAGGGGCATGTCATGCAATTATGGCCCTTAGCTTGCACACACGGTCGGACGACATCGGGCATAGCAGGCCATCATCTACCTTGGATAAATTACACAGGTTTCGACGATGTCGGGTGTGGCATGCCTTTATCGCCCTTAAACTAAATACACGGTCAAAAGAAGTCAGGCGTGGCATGTTATCATCGCCCTTGGAATGCACACACGGTCGAACGACATTGGGCGTGGTAATGCTATCATCACCCTTGGGCAGCACACATGGTTGGACAAAATCTAGTGTTACATGCCATCATTGTCTTTTGGATAGAAAACATTGTAGGAGGACATTGTCGTGGAATGCCATCATCGCCTTTGGACAGCACACACGGACGAACAATGTTGGGCATGGAATGCCATCATCGCCCTTGTGCATCACACACGATTTGATTACGTAGGGTGTGTCATGATTGTATGGTACTAAGGCAGAACACTCGGTCGAATTTCATCGGGCGTGGCATGATATTATCACACTTGTGCAGCACACACATTTGCACGACGTCGGGCGTGACATGCCATTATTGCCCATTGACAGCAAATAAGGCCGGATGACATCGGGCATGGAATGCCATCGTCGCCCTTGGAGAACATACACGGTTAGACGACATCGGTCATGGCATGCCATCATCGCCCTAGGACAGCATACACGGTCAGACTATGTCAGGCGTGGCATTCCATTATTGCCCTTGGAAAGAACACACGGTCAGATAATGTCGGGCGTGGCATGCTATCATGAAAATTGTACAACATACATAGGGTCGGACGATGTCCAGCGTCTCATGCCATCATTGCCCTTGGAAAACATACACGGTCAGACGATGTCTGGCATGGCATGCCATCATTGCCTTTGGGTAGCACACACGATCATACTACTTCAGGAGTGGCATGCCATCATTGCTCTTGGACAGCACAGACAGGCGTACGACATCAGGCGTTAGATTCCATCATTGCCCTTGTACAACACACACGGTCGGCAACATTAGGTGTGGCATACCAGTATGGTCCTTGGGCAGCACATACGATCGGACGACGTCGAGAGTTGCATGTCATCATCGCCCTTGGGAAGAACACACGATCAGACAACGTCGGGCGTTGCCTCCTATCATTGCCCTGGGAAAGCATACACGATCAGACGATGTCGGGCGTGGCATGTAATCATTGTGCTTGGACAGCACACACGATTGGACCACGTAGGGTGTGGCATGCCCGCATGTCACTTGGGTAGCACACATGGTTGGATGACGTCGGGCGTGGCATGCCATTAACGCCCTTGTGCAACACACACGTTCGGCCAACATCGAGCGTGACATGCTATCATTGCTTTTTAGCATCACACACGGTTGGACTACGTCGGGCGTGGCATGCCATCATCACCCTTGGATTGAACACACGGTCTGATGATGTCGGGTGTGGCATGCCATCATCGCACTTGGATAGCATTCATAGGGTCGAACGATATTGGGCGTCGCATGCCACCATCGCCCTTGGACAACATGCACGGTAGGATGACGTTGGGCGTGGCATGCCATCATTTCCATTGGACAACACAAATGGTCGTACGACATCAGGAATGGCATGTTATCATTGCACATGGTAAGCAAACACGGTCGGATGATATCGGTAGTGGCAATACCATCATCGACCTTGGACATTACAAACGATCAAATTACGTCGGGCTTAGCATGATTTCATGGAACTTAGGCAGCTCACACAGTCAGATGACATCGGCCGTGGCAATACCATCATCGCCCTTTGAATGCATACATGGTCGAACAACGTCATGTGTTACATACCATTATCGCCCTTGGAAAGCATACATGATAAGATGACGTCGGGCATGGCATGTTATCATTTCCCTTGAACAGTACACATAATTGGACGACATCGGGCGTTGCATGCCCGCATGGTCCTTGGGAAGCACACACAGTCAGATGTCAGGACGTCGGGTGTGGCATGCCATTAACGCCCTTGTGCAACACACACGTTCGGACAACGTCGAGCGTGACATGCTATCATTGCCCTTGGGCATCATACACGGTTGGAATACGTCGGGCATGGCATGCCATCATCACCCTTGGAATGAATACACAGTCGGATGATGTCGGGTGTGGCATTCCATCATCGCAATTGGATAGAATACACAGGGTCAAACAATGTTGGGCGTCGCATGCCACCATCGACTTTGGAAAAGACACACGGTAGGACGACATTAGGCGTGGCATGCCATCATTTCAATTGGACAACACAGATGGTCGTACGACGTCAGGCATGGCATGTTATCATTGCACATGGTTAGCAAACACGGTCGGATGATATCAGCGGTGGCAATACCATCGTCGACCTTGGACAACACATACGATTAGATTACGTCGGGCTTGGCATGACATCATCGATCTTAGGAAGCACACACGGTCGGACGATATCGGTCGTGGCAATGCCATCATCGCCCTTTGAATGCAGACACGGTCGGACGACGTCAGGTGTTACATGCCATCATCACCCTGTGAAAGCATACATGATCAGATGACGTCGGGCGTGGCATGTTATCATCGCCCTTGGACAACATACACATGGAAGGACAAAGTAGAGTGTGCCATGCCGTCATCGCCCTTTAAAATCATACACGGTTGTACAATGTCCGGCGCGACATTTTATCATCACTTTTGGACTGCACACACGGTCAGACGACGTTGGGCGTGGCAATATTAGCGTCTCTCTTAGGCAGCACACACGATCGGACAAAGTAGGAAGTTTAATGACATCATTGCCCTTTGGACAACACACACGGTCGAACAACAACGACGTAGCATGTCATCATCTCCTTTGGACTAAACACATGGAAGGACGACGTTGGGCGTGGCATGCCCGCATGGCCCTTTGGTAGCACAGACGGTCGGATGATGTCAAGCGTGGTATGACATCATCGCCACTAGGCAGCACACGCGGTCGGACGACGTCGGGCGTGGTATGTAATCATCGCCCTTAGACAACACACACAATCAAATGACGTCGGCCAAGGCATGCTCCCATGGCCCTATGGGAGTACACACGGTAGAATGACGTCGGGATTGCATGCCATCATGGCTATTGAGCAGCACACACGGTTGGACAATGTCAGGTGTGACATGCCATCTTCACCCTTGGACAGCACACACGGTGGGATGACGTACGGCGTGGCATGCAATCATCGCCCTTTGACAACATACATGGTCTGACGACGTCAAGCCTGGCAAGCCATCATGGCCCTTGAACAGTACACACGTTATACTTCATCGAGCGTGGAAAGCCATCATCTCCCTTGGGAAGCATACACAGGGTCGGACAACATCGAGCATAGCATGCCGTCATCGCTCTTGGACAGAATATATGATTGGACGACGTCGGGCCTGACATGTTATCATCGCCCTTGGATAGCAAACACGATCACACTACTTCGGGCATTGCGATTCTATTATCTCCCCTGAACAGCACACACTGGGACGTCATTGGGCGGTGCATGCCATCATCTCCCTTGGACAGCCATCACGGTTGGACGACGTCGAGCGTGGCATGCTATCATGTCCCTTGGACTGCACACACGGTCGATTTTCACCGGGCGTGGAAGTCCATCATTTCCTTTGGGCAGCATATACAGGGTCTAAAGATGTCGGACATGGCATGCCATCAATCACCCTTGGACATCATACACGGTCGGATGATGTCGGGCATGACATGTTATCTACTCCCTTGGACAACACGCACGGTCGAACAACATTGGGCGTTAAATGTCATCATTTCCCTTGAAGCGAATACACGATCGGACGACGTCGGGTGTGGAATGTTATCATCGACCATGGAAAATATATACGATCGGACGACGTCGCGCGTGGCATCTTATTATCACCATGGGACACCACACATGATCGGATGAACTCGAGCCAGGCATGGCTGCATGGCCCTTGTGCAACATATACAGTATGATGACATCGGGCGTGGCTTCGCATCATCGCCATTGGGAAGCACATGCGGTCGAACAACATTGGGAGTGAAATGCCACCTTCACACTTGGACAGTACACACTGTGGGACGATGTTGGGCATGGAATGCCATCATTGTTGTTGGATAACATACAAAGTCAGACTACTTCAAGCATGGCATGCCATCATGTCCATTGAGTTGCACACGCAGTCGGAAGACGTCAGGTGTGACATGAAATCTTCGCCCTTGGAAAGCATACACGGTGCGATGATGTCAGGCGTGGAATGACATCATCGCCCTTGGACAGCATACACAGTCAGACGAAGTCTAGCGTGGCATGTCATCATGGCCCTTGGAAAGCACACAGTCAAACTTCATCGGGTGTGGCAGTCCATCATTGCCCTTGGCCAGCAAACAAAGGGTCGGAAGATGTCGAGCGTGGCAAGCCATTATCGCCCTTGGACTGCATACACGGTCGGACAATGTCGGACATGGCATGTTATCATCTCCCTTGGACAACACACATGATCGGACTACGCTGGGTGTGGGAATGCTATAGTCTCCCTTGGACAATACAAACGGTGGGACGACATCGGGCGTGGTATACCATCAACGCCCTTGGATAGCATACACGGTCGGACGACATCGTGCGTGGCTTGCAATCATGTCCCTTGGACAGCACAGACGATCAGACTTTGTCGGGTGTGGCAGCACATCATCGCCCTTGGGCAGCATACACAGGGTCGGAAGATGTCGGGTGTGGCATGCCATCTTTTCCCTTGGACAACATGTAGCCATCTTCTCCCTTGGACATCATACATGTTCTGATGACGTCGCACATGGCATCTTAACATCGCCCTTGCCAACACACACGGTCGAACGACATCGGGCGTTAAATGTCATCATTTCCCTTGTAGAGCATACACGGTCGAACTACGTCGGGTGTATCATGTTATCATTGCCCTTGGAACGCAAACATAATCAGACGACGTCGAGTGTGGCATGTTATCATCGCCCTTGGACACCACACGTGATTGGATGACGTCAAGCTTGGCATTCCTGTATGGACCTTGCGAAACACATACGGTTAGATGACGTCGAGCGTGGAATGACATCATCGCCATAGGGCAGCACACGCGCAAGAAGGACGTCAGACCTGACATGCCATACTCGCCCTTGGATAGCGCACACACTGGGACAACGTCAGTCATGGCATGCCATCAACGTCCTTGGATAGCATACTCAGTCAGAATACGTCATGCGTGGCCTGCTATCATGGCCCTTTTCCAGCAAACACGGCCGATTGAAGTCGGGAGTGGCAAGTTATCATCGCCCTTGTGCATCATAAATATGGTCGGACAACGTCGGACGTGGCATGCCATCATTTATCTTTGACAACACACACGGTCGGATGACATCGAGTGTGGCATGATATCATTGCCCTTGGACTGCACACGGTCGGACGACGTTGGGCGTGGAAATGCTATCATTGCTCTTGGATAGCACACACGATCGGACTAGCTAGGCATGGCATGACATCATGGCCCTTGGGCAGCACATACAGTCGAACGATGTCGGCTGTGGCAATGTCATTATTTCCAATGGAATTAACACACGGTTGGACGACGTCAGGTGTGACAGGCCATCATAGCCCTCGAAAAGCGTACGATATCGAATAACATCAGGCGTGGCATGTCTGCATGGACATTGGACATTACATGCAGTCGAATGACGTCGAGCGTGGCATGTCATCATAGACATTGGGCAGCATCTTTGTTCGGATGATGTCGGGCGTGAAATGCCATCTTTGCCCTTGGACAGCACACACGGTGGGGTGACGTCTAGCATTTCATGCCATCATCGCCTTTTGACAATATGTACAAGGTCGGACAACGTCAGGTGTGGCATGTCATCATCGCCTTTGGAAAACATACATTGTCGAATGACGTGGAGCATTGCATATTAACATCCCCCTTGGATTCCACACACGATCGTACAATGTTGGGTGTGGCAATGCTATCATCGCCCGTGGGCAGCACACACGCTCGGATGACGTCGGGCGTTAAATGCCATCATTGTACTTTGGATAGCACACACAGTCAGACGACATGAACGTGGCATGCCATTATCTCCTTTGGACCGCACACACGGATGAGATCGGGAGTGGGATGAAGATACCATAATCAAAAAAACCTTTGGGAACCGCAACACACGGACGAATCAGGCGTGTTCATGACATCATAGTTTCCCTCCCACCCTGTACAGCACACACGGTAAGAAAGTGAGGGCCGTGGTAATTGCCATCATTGCCATGGATGCAGGAGAACACACACGATAAATATTGGGGCCATGGCATAAACATCATCGCCACTTTGCCAGCACACACGATGTGATAACATCGGGCGTGGACATGCGCTCATCACCCTGGAAAGATACACAATCGTTTGAAGGACTTGGGGAAGGGTGGCATGTGATCATCAACATTTGGACAGAACAGATGATCGCACCAACGTAGGGCGGTGGCATGCCCGCATGTCCTTTGAGAAGCATACACAGCTTCGGACTACGTCGGGCGTGGCATACCTCATTACCCCGTCCAGTACACACGGATTGCAATGCATAGGGCGTGGGCATGATTAATGGCCTTGCGGAAGCACACACTATGGGACGACGTCGGTCTGTGTGGAAGTCCCAGTAGCCCTTGGAAGAACAGATGATTAGGATGACGTGTTGGTCGTGAATGTCATCATCGCCCGTGAAAAGTATTACACGATCAAAACATCGGGCCGGAGAGGAAATATAGTTAGTCGCATGTATCACTCTTTGTACCACACAAGAGTGACGGACATCGATAGTGGCTGCCCACCATAGCCTTTGGGCAGCACACATGGTCGGATAATGTCGGGCATAGCATACCAATATCTACCATTGGGTAGACACTCCGTCAGACGCCGGCAAGATTGACATGCATCTTGCCCTTGGAAAACTAAAAATGGTACTTGGGGACGACATCGTGCCGTGGCATGACATAAAAATCTTGAAAAATGAAAAACAACAACGGTTTGGACTATGTCGGAGTGGCATGCAATCTTGCCCATGGAAAAACATAAATAGGGCGATATGAGGTTGGCATGTTCATGGAACACTGCCCTTGGAAAGCATTACATGGCGGACGACATAAGCATGGAATATAAATTGTGCGTGGACTTCACACATGGTCGGATGATGTTAGGTGGATTGCCTATGTATCATCGCCTTTGGTGGAAGCACACACGCTCGGAAAACGTAGGGGCTATTATATGCAATTTAGAATGCACACACTATTTTTTTTGAACGATCCATCGACTGTTGGCATGCCATCATTCGCCTTAAGACTGCACACACTGACAGGGGGACAATATTGGGGAGTGGCAGAAATCTTGCCCTTGTGAAGGAACAAACAAGTGGACAAAAGTTGGGCGTAGATTCCATAATCACCCTGGACAACACACATTGTTGTAGGAGTTATGCGTGACATTCCCACTATGGTCTTGGGGAGAACACACGGTAGGACTATGTCGAGCTTGGAATACATCGTCCGCCCTTGTTAATTAACTATGGTAGGACGAATCGGGCGTGGCATTGCCCACATGTTCCTTGGGTAAAACACACATCCGATGATGTAGGGGCCTTTAATGCCTCATCGCATTGGGGAGGAAGCACACGACGGTCGGACAACGTAAGGGGTGGCCTGCCATCTCGGCCCTTGGACAGCACACAAAGTCGAATGACGTCAAGCGTGGCATGCCATAATCGCTCTTAGACAAACACACTGAGACTACTACGTTGGGCGTGGCATTTCCAAAATCTCCCTTGGGAGGAAACACAGGCGGACGGTCAGATGACCTTGGGTGTGGCATGTCATCATCGCCCTTGGAAAGCGGAAGCATACACAACGGACGAAAATTGGGCAGGCATGTTATCATCACATCAGGAAAGCACACAGTTGGACCATGTAGAAGCGTGGCATGCCCACATTGGCCCTTGGGCAGCACACCTTACAAGGCGAACTACGTGCGGCGTGCATGCCATCATGGACATTTGGGCAGCATCTTTTTCGGATGATGTCGGGAGTGACATGCAGCTGTCGCCATGTGAGAACGAAACAAGGTGGGGTGACGTCCAAACGTTTCATGCAGCATGCCTTTGAATAGCATACACAGTCAAACTACGTAGGCGTGGCATACCATGTTGCCCTTGACCAGAACTACGGTCGGACAAATCGGGCGTGGTGTCACGCCATCATCGCCCTTTTGAAATAGTACAAGGTGGACAACGTCGGGTTGGGCCATTGTCATCCATCGATTTGGACAACATAGATGTCATACGACGTGGGAGCATTGCTGTTACCATCCCCCTGGGATTCCCACACAGATCGTACAATGTGGGGTTGGGCAATGCTATCACAGCCTGTGGGCAGCAAACCACGCTCGGAGTGAAGTCGGGCATTTAAATGCCATCATTGTACTTTGGATAGCACACACAGTCGGACGACATGATCGTTGCATGCCATCATCTCCTTTGGACCGCACACACGGATGAGATCGGGAGTGGGATACCATCATCACCTTTGGACCGCACACACAGACGATATCAGGCGTGTCATGCCATCATCGCCCTGGTACAGCACACACGGTCGGACAACGACGGCCGTGGTAATTCCATCATTGCCCCTGGAATGCATGGAGAACACACAAGATCAGACTATGTCGGGCATGGTATAACATCATTGCCCTTTTGCAGCACACACGATGTGATAACGTCGGGCGTGGCATGCGATCATCACCCTTGGAAAGCATACACAATCGAAGGACGTTGGGAGTGGCATGTGATCATCAACCTTTGACAGCACACATGATCGGACCACGTAGGGCGTGGCATGCCCGCATGTCCTTTGAGCAGCATACACAGTTCGACTACGTTGGGCGTGGCATACCATCATTACCCTTGTACAATACACACGATCGCACTACATCGGGCTTGGTATGATTACATGGCCCTTGGGCAGCACACACTATGGGACGACCTTAGTTGTGTGAATGCCATCATAGCCCTTGGAATGCACAGACGGTAGGATGACGTGTGGCGTGACATGTCATCATCGCCCTTGAAAAGTATACACGATCAAACTACATCGGGCGTTGCATGTTATCACTATTTGATACCACACAAGAGTGGAGGACATCGATCGTGGCATGCCCACATAGCCTTTGGGCAGCACACATGGTCGGAAAATGTTGGGCATACCATACCAACATCAGCATTGGGTAGAACACTCCGTCAAACGACGGCAAGCATGACATGCCATCCTTTCCCTTGGACAACACACATGGGGGGACGATGTCGGGCGTGGCATGACATAAACATCTTGAAAAACATACACGGTCGGACTATGTCGGGCGTGGCATGCCATCATGGCCCTATGAAAGCATAGACGGTCGGACTATATCGGACAATGCAGGCAATCATTACCCATGGACAACATACATAGGGACGAACGACGTCTGGCATGTCATGTGAACATCGCCCTTGGAAAGCATACATGGTCGGACGACATAAGGAATGGAATGTTATCATTGTGCTTGGACTTCACACATGGTCGGATGATGTTAGGTGTGACTATGCTATCATCGCCTTTGGGCAGCACACACGCTCGAAAATTGTAGGGCATTATATGCAATTTGGAATGCACACACTATTGAACGACATCGACTTGGCATGCCATCATCGCCTTAAGACTGCACACACTGACAGAAGATATTGGGAGTGGCACGACATCATTGCCTTTGTGCAGAACAAACAGTTGGACAAAGTTGGGTGTTTTATTCCATCATCACCCTTGGACAACACACATTATTGTAGGAAGTTATGTGTGGCATCCCACCATGGTCCTTGGGAAGAACACAATGGTAGGACTATGTCGAGCGTGGAATGCCATCATCGCCCTTGTACTACACATATGGTAGGACGACATCGGGCGTGGCATGACCACATGGTCCTTGGGTAACATACAATCGGATGATGTAGGGCCCTACATGCCATCATCGCACTTGGAAAGCACACACGGTCGGACAACGTCAGGGGTGGCATGCCATCTCGGCCTTGGACAGCACACACGGTCGAATGACGTCGACCGTGGCATGCCATAATCGCTCTTGGACAACACACATGATAATACTACGTTGGGCGTGGCATGCCAACATCTCCCTTGGGAAACACAGACGGTCAGATGACATTGGGCGTGGCATGCCATCATCGCCCTTGGAAAGCATACACAATCGGAAGAAATTGGGCGTGGCATGTTATCATCACCGTTAGAAAGCACACAGTCGGACCATGTAGAGCGTGGCATGCCCACATGGCCCTTGGGAAGCACACACGGTCGAACTACGTCGAGAGTGACATGCCATCATCGCCAATGGGCAGCACACACAGTTGGACGACGTCGGGCGTGGCATTCCATCATCGATCTTGGTTGTCACATTCCAACTAATATCATGTATCTTCATGATTTTGCGATTGCATTGTACAAGGCTATCATTTTTGAGACAAAAGTTTCAATCGTTTGAAGTTTAACCGAATGAAAGATTAAAAATCAAAAAAGTAGTTGTAAATTTGTGAAATTTCAACAACCATAACTTTTGAATAGGATGTCCGATTGAGGAAATTTTTTTCTAAATTTTGTAATTTTTTTGAGTTATACGCGTTTAAATCACAAAATTGTAATTTTGATTTTCCGAATAAAGTTTTTTAAACTATTCAAATTTGAATTTCCCGCAATTTTGAGGAAAATTGTAATTCTTTATTTCTACAAATATGATAAAAGAAAATTGATTTTTTATTTTGAAATACCTTGGTAACACATCTGAGAATGTCAATTTTAATGTTAGATAATCAATTTTATTATAAAAAGCTTTTATCCTGTTCAATTTAACATTTCCCCTAATTTTGCACACACGGTCGGACGACATCGGGAGTGTCATGCCATCATCGACCTTGGAAAGCATACACGATCGGACGCGTAGGACGTGGCATTTTATCATTGCTCTTTGACAAGACACGTTATCAGACGATGTCGGGTGTTACATGTCTGCATGGCCCTTGGGCAACACAAACGGTCGGATGTCATCGGGCGTGGCATGCCATCATCGCTACTAGGCAGCACACGCGGTCGGGCAATGTCAGGCGTGGCATGACATCATGGACACTTGGACTGCACACACGATGAGACGACATCGGGCTTCGCATGTTACCATCTCCATTGGACAGCATACACGATCGGATGATGTCAAACGTGGCATGCCATCATGGCCCTTGTGCAGCAGACACGGTTGGACTACGTCGGGCGTGGAAGACAATCATCGCCCTTGGGAAGCATACACAGGGTCGGATGATGTCGGGAATGGCATGCCATCATCTCCATTAGACAGCATACACAGTCGTACAATATAGTGTATGGAATGTTATCATATCACTTGGACAACACACACGGTCTGACTACGTCAGGCGTGGGAAGCCATCATCGCCTTAGGGAAACATACACAGGGTCATACGATGTGGCGCGTGGCATGGCATCATCTACCTTGGACAGAATACCCGGTCGGACGATGTCGGGCATAACATTTTATCATCGCCCATGGATTTCACACACGATCGAACTACGTTGGGCTTGGAAATGCTATAATAACCCTTGGGCAACACACACGGTCGGACGACATGTGGTGTTAAATGCCGTCATTGCCCTTGGACAACATACACGGTCGTACTCTGTTGGTTGTGGTATGTTATCATCGCCCTTGGAAAGCATGAACGATAAGATGACGTTAGGAGTGTCATTTTATTATCGCCCTTGGACAACACACATGATCGAACGATGTCGAGCATGGAATGCTTACATTGCCCTTAGGCAACACCCACAGTTGGATGACGTCAGCAATGGCATGCCATCATCGCCCTTGGACAGCACATACGGTCGAATAACATTAGGCGTGGCATGCAATCATCACCCTTGGAAAGCATACACGGTCGCACTACGTCGGGCGTGGCATGCCATCATGAACCTTGGCCAGCACACACTGTCGGTCGTGGCTAACTATCATCACCATTGGACAACAAACACAGGGTAGGAAAAAATCGGGCGTGACATGCCATCATCACCCTTGGACAGCATACATTGTCGCATGACATCGAGCGTGGCATGATATCATATCCGTTGGACTGCACACACATTCGGACGATGTTGGGCGTGGCAATGCTATCATCGCCCTTGGGCAGCACACACTATCGAACGACGTTGATGTGGCATGCCATCATTGCCTTTGGACTGCACACACGGAAAAATGATGTCGGGCGTGACATGCCATCATCGCCCTTGTGCAACACAAACGATCAGACGATGTCGGTCGTGGCAATGCCGTTATCGCCCTTGAAATGCATTTACGATCGGACGACGTTGGGCGTGGAATGCCATCATTGCCCTTGGAAACCATACATAGTTGAAAAACGTTGGGCGTGGCATGTTATCATTGCTCTTTGAAAGCACACACGATCGGATGAAGTTGGGCGTCGCGTACGTTCCTGGACATTGGGCAGCACACGTGGTCGGACAAAATCGGGTGTGACGTGCCATCCTTTCACTTACACTGCACAAACGGTGGGACGATGTTGGGTGTAGCATTTTATCATCGCCCTTTGACAAAATACACGGTCAGAATACGTTGGGCATGGCATGCCATCATGTCCCTTGGCCAGCACACACGGTCGGATGACGTCGGTCGTGGCAATTCTATCATCGACCTTGGGCAGCAGACACAGTCGAACAACGTCATGCGTTAAATGTCATCGTTTCCCTTTGGACAGCACACACGGTCAGAGGATGTCGATGTGTCATGCCATCATTACCTTTGGGATGCACACACGGACAAACGACGTCGGGCATGGCATGCCACCATTGCCCTTTTACAGAACCAACGGTCGGACAACATCAAGCCTTCGATGCCATCATTGTGCTTGGACAGAACACACGGTCAGACGACGTTAGGCATGGCATGCCAGCATGGTCCTTTGGCATCTTACACGATCGGATGACGTCGAGCGTGGCATGCGATCATCGACCTTTGTCAACACACATAATCAAACTATGTCAGACATGGCATCCCATCATCGTTTTTGAAAGAAAACATTATTAGACGACGTCGGCGTAGCATGTTATCATCGCCCTTGGAGTGAACACACAATTGGACCACATAGAGTGTGGCATGCCCACATAGCCCTTTAGCAGCACACATGGTCGGATGAGCTCTTGCAAGGCATGCCATTATCATCCTTGTGCATATCACACGTTCGAACGACGTCAGGATGACATGCAATCATAGACCTTGGAAGCACAGACGGTCGGATGACGCCACGCTTGGCTTGCAATCATCTCCCTTGGAAAGCATACACAGTAGAAGGACGTTGGGCGTGGCATGCCATCATTGCCTTTGGGATACACACACGGTTTGACTACATCGGGCGTAGCATGCCATCATTGCCCTTGGACATCACATATGGTTGTACGACGTTAGGTGTGGCATACTATCATCCCACATGGTCAACACACACAGTCGAATGACGTCAGCCGTGGTAGTGCCATTATCGCCCTTGGATCGCACACACGATCAGACTATGTTGGGCATGGCACGACATCATGGCCCTTGGGAAGCACACACAGTTGTACGACGTCGGTCGGTGCAATGTCATTATCGACCTTGGAATGCACACACGGTAAGATGACGTCGTTCATGACATGTCATCATCACCCTTAGAAAGCATACACGATTGAAAAATGTCGGGTGTGGCATGTTATCATCACCCTTGAAGAGCACACACAATTGGACGACGTCATGCGTGGCATGCCTGCAAGACCCTTGGGCAGAACACACGGTCGGATGACGTTGGGCGTGGCATGCAATCAGCGTGATTTGGCAGCACAAGCGGTCGGACGACATCAGGCATAGCATGCCATCATGGACCGTTGCCAGCACACACTGTCGGACGACGTCGAGCGTGGTGGGTCATCATTGCCCTCGGACAACATACACAAGGAAGGACAACGTAGAGCGTGCCATGCCATCATCGCCCTTTGAAGGCATACACGATTGTACGAAGTCTGACGTGATATTTTATCATCTCCTTTAGACTGCACACACAGTCAGACGACATTGGACGTGGCAATGTTAGCATCTCCCTTAGGTAGCACACATGATCGGACAAAGTAGGGAGTTTAAAGCCATCATTGCCCTTTGGACAACACACACGATCGGACAACGACAACGTAGCATGGCCGTTGGGTGTCACACATGGTCGGATGACGTCATGCGTGGTATGACAGCATTGCTACTAGGAAGCACACGCGGTCGGAAGATTTCGGTTGTGGTATGTTATCATCGCCCTTGAAAAACACACACGATCGAATGACGTCGTGCGAGGCATGCCCACATGGCCATTTTTGGAGCACACACGGTCAAATGACGTCGCGCTAGCATGCCATCATGGCTATTGAGCAACACACACGGTCGGACGATGTCAGGTGTGACATGCCATCTTCACCCTAGGACAGCACACTCGGTGGGATGACGGCAGGTGTGGCATGCAATCATCTCCCTTTAACAGTATACACGGTCGGACGACGTCGAGCTTGGTATGCCATCATGGACTTTGGACAGTACACACGGTCAGACTTCGTCGAGCGTGGCAAGACATCATCGCCCTTGGGAAGCATACACAAGGTCAACCGACATCGAGCGTGGCATGTCCTCATCGCTTTTGGACATAATACATGGTCGGGCGACGTCGGGCATGACATGTTATCATCGCCCTTGGACAGCACACAAGATCAGACTACGTCGGGCATTGAGATTCTATAATCTATGTTGGATAGCACACACTGGGACGACGTTGGGCGTCACATGCCATCATCTCTTTTGGACAGCCTACATGGTCGGACGACGTCGAGCGTGGCATGCTATCATAGACCTTGGACTTCACACACGGTCGATTTTTGTTGAGCATAGAAGTCCATCATCACCCTTGGGCAGCATAGACAGGGTATGACGATGTCGGGCGTGGTATGCCATCAATCGCCCATGGACATCATACACGGTCAGACGATGTCTTGCATGGCATGCCACCATTGAATTTGGGAAGCACACACGATCATACTAATTCGGGAGTGGCATGCCATCATTGCTCTTGGACAACATAGATAGGCGTACAACATCAGGCGTTAGATTTCATCATTGCCCTTGTAAAACACACACGGTCGGCAACATTAGGCGCGGCATACCAATAGGGTCCTTGGGCAGCACACACGGTCGGACAACATCGAGAGTGGCATGTCATCATCGCCCTTGGGAAGCACACACGATCAGACAATGTCGTGCGTTGCCTCCCATCATTGCCTTGGAAAAGCATACACGATCAGACGACGTTGGGCGTGTAATGTATTCATTGCGCTTGGACAGCGCACACAACTGGACCGCGTAGGGTGTGGCATGCCCGCATGGCACTTGGGCAGCACACACGGTTGGATGACTTCCGGCGTGGTATGCCATTAACACCTTTGTGCAACACACACGTTCATCCAACATCGAGAGTGACATGCTATCATTGCTTTTGAGCATCACACACGGTTGGACTACGTCGGGCGTGTCATGCCATCATAACCCTTGGATTGAATGCACGGTCTAATTATGTCGGGTGTGGCATGCCATCATCGTACTTGGATAGCATTCACAAGGTCGAACGATATTGGGCGTCGCAAGCCACCATCGCCCAACGCACACCGGCAGCACACATGCTACCCAGCCCAGATACACGTGGTCCGTGGCATGCTCATTTCCTGGGACCAACACAGTGGTATCAGTGAACGTCATGGCATAGCATGTTATCATTGCACATGAACAGCAAACACGGTCAGATGATATCAGCAGTGGCAATACCATCGTCAACCTTGGACAGCACAAATAATAAGATTACGTCGGGATTAGCATGACATCATTGACCTTAAGCAGCACACACGGTCGGACGACATCGGCTATGGCAATGCCATCATCGCCCTTTGAATGCACACACATTCGGACAACGTCAGGTGTGACATGCCATTATCGCCCTTGGAAAGCATACATGATCAGATGATGTCGGGCGTGGCATGTTATCATTGCCCTTGGACAATACACACAATTGGACGACATCAGACGTGGCATGCCCACATGGTACTTGGGCAGCACACACAGTCAGATATCATGACGTCGGGCGTGGCATACCATTAATGACCTTGTGCAACACACACGTTCGGACAACGTCGGGCATGACATGTTATCATCGCCCTTGGTCAGCACACACGATCAGACTACGTCGGGCATTGCGATGCTATAATCTCTGTTTGACAGCACATGCTGGGACGACGTTGGGCGTGGCATGCCATCATCTCTTTTGGAAATCCTACACGGTCGGACGACGTCGAGCGTGGCATGCCATCATCACCCTTGGGCACCATAGATAGGGTATGTCGATGTCGGAGTGGAAGCCATCATCAGCCAAGGACATTCCATACACGTCCGGACAAGGTTGGGAGGAATGTTACATTGCCTTGGGACACCCCAAACACACGGTTGAACGGCGTTGGGCGTTAAATCACCATCTTTCCTTAGGAGAAAACACGGTCGCGACGCGTGGGTGTGGCATTTATCATCGACCTTGGAAGCTAGTATGATTAAGGACCACATTGGGCGGGAACATCTTATCATCGCCCTTGGGACACCACACTGATCGGATGACGTCAGGTCCCGGCAGCCCGCAGCGGCCTTGTTCAACATATTACGTATGCTGATGTCGGGCGTGGCTTCTTATTATCGTATTGAGGAAGCACACGCTGTCGAACAACGTTGGGCGTGACTACATCTTCACCCTTGGAAAGTAACACGGTGGGACGCTATCGGCATGGCCATGCCATCATTGCACTTGGAAAACTACACAGTCAGATACGGCGGGCATTTGGATCCCATCTTGGCCATTGAGTTGCACACACAATCAAACTTCATTGGGTGTGGCAGTCCATAATTGCCCTTGGCCAGCATACACAGGGTCGGAAGATGTCAAGCGTGGCATGCCATCATCGCCCTTGGACTGCACACACGGTCGGACAATCTAGGGCATGGCATGTTATCATCTCCCTTGGACAGCAGACACGATCAGACTACGTCGGGTGTGGCAATGCTATAATCTCCCTTAGACAGCATAGACGGTGGGACAACACCGGCGTGGCATACCATCATAGCCCTTGGATATCATACGCGGTCGAACGACATCGAGCGTGGAAAGCCATCATGGCCCTTGGACAGCACACAAGATCGGACTTTGTCGGGTGTGGCAGGACATCATCGCCCTTGGTAAGCATACGCAGGGTCTAACGATGTCACATCTCCCTTAGGCAACACACACGGTCAAATGACACCAGGCGTTAAATATCATCATTTCCCTTGCAGGGCATACATGGTCGAACTACGTCGGGTGTATCATGTTATCATCTCCCTTTGACACCACACATGATCTAATGACGTCAGGCTTGGCATACTTGTATGGTCCTTGGGAAACACATATGGTTGGATGACGTCGAACGTGGCATGCTATCATCGCCAAAAGGCAGCACACGCGGAAGACCACATCGGGCATGACATGGCCTATTCACCCTTGGGCAACAGACACACTGGGACAATGTCAGTCATGGCATGCCATCATCGTCCTTGGATAGCATACTCAGTAAGAATACGTCAGGCGTGTCATGCCATCATAGCCCTTTGCCAGCACACACGAATGGTTGACGTCGGGTGTGGCACATTATCATAGCCCTTGGACAGCATAAATAGGGTCGGACAACGTCAGACGTGGCATACCATCTTTTCTCTTGGACAACATACACGGTCGGACAATGTCAAGTGTGGCATGTTATCATTGCCCTTGGACTGTACATCGTCGGACGACATTGGGCGTGGCAATGCTATCACCACTCTTGGACAGTACAATGATTTTCTTTTCTTTCGTCGGACTAAGCCTGGAATGCCATGACATCAGGCCCCTTGGGCGAACATCGTCGGCGACAGTCGCGTGGCAATGTCAAATCACCTTGGCAAACAAACGTTCAGATGAAGTCGAGTGTTAAATGCCATCATTACCCTTGGACAACATACACGATCGAACTACGTTGGTTGTGGCATGTTATCATCACCCTAGGAAAGCTTTCAAAATTAGACGACGTCGGCCGTTGTATGTTGTCATCGCCGTTAGACAACACATACGGTCGGACGACGTCGGACGTGGAAATATCATCATCACCCTTGGGCATCACACACGTGTAGATGACGTCGATTGTTAAATGCCATCATTATCGGACTACGTTGGTTGTGGCATGTTATCATCACCCTTTGAAATCTTTCAAAATAAGATGACGTCGGCCGTTGCATGTTATCATCTCCCTTGGACAGCACAGACGATCAGATGACGTCTGGCATGGCACGCCTGCATGTCATTTGAGAAGCACACAAGGTCGGATGACGTCGGGCTTGTCATGCCATCATCGCCATTGGGAAGCACACGCGGTCACATGAATTCGGGCGTGACATGCCATATTCGCCCTTGGACACCAGACACGGTGGGACGAAGTTGGGCGTCGCATGCCATCATCGCCCTGGGATAGAAAACACGATCGGACTACGTCAGTCGTGGCATACCATCATTACCCTTGGGAAGCACACTTGGTCGGACTACGTCAGGCAGGGCATGCCAACATCGACCTTGGATAGAAAACACAATCGAACTACGTCAGTCGTGGCATACCATCATTGCCCCTAGGCAGCACACTTGGTCGGACTACGTCGAGCATGGCATGCAAACATCACCCTTGGATAACATACACGGTCAGACTACGTCGGGCGTGGAATGTTATAATCTCCTATGGACTTCCCAAACGTTCGGACAATGTTGGGCATGGAAATGCTATCATTTCCCTTAGGCATTACACACGATAGGACGACGTCGGGTGTTAAATGTCATCATTGCCCTTTGGACAACATACAAGGTGGGACGATGTCAATGGGGCATGTAATCATCACCTTAGGACTGCACATATGGAAAGACGACGTCGGGAGTGGCATGCCATCATCGCCCTTGTACAGCACACATGGACGGATGACTTTGGCCGTAGAAATTCCATCATCTCCACTAGAATGAACACACGATAAGGCGACGTCAGGCGTGGCATGCCATTATCCCCCTTGGAAAGCATACATGATCGGACAGCGTCGGGCGTGGAATGTTATCATCGCTGTTGGACAACACACACAATTAGATGATGTCGGGTGTGGCATGCTTGCCTTGACCTTAGGTAGTACATACGGTCGGATGACGTCGGGCATGGAATGTTATCATCTCAATCGGGAAGTACATATGGTCGGACGATGTCGGGCGTTACATGCCAACGTCGCCCTTGGATAGATTACAGAGGTTCCGACGATGTCGGGCGTGGTATGCCATCATCGCCCTTGGACAGAATACACGGTCAAAAGAATCTAGGCGTGGCATATTATCATCGGCCTTGGAATACACAGACGGTCGAACGACATTGGGCGTGGCAATGCTACCATCACCCTTGGGCAGCACACACGGTCGGATAAAATCAAGTGTTAAATGCCATCATTGTCCTTTGGATAGAAAAAACGGTAGGACGACATTGTCATGGAATGCCATCATTACTTTTGGACTGCACACACAGAGGAATGACGTTGGGCATGGCACCATAATCGCCCTTGTGCATCACACAAGATTTGATTACGTAGGGCGTATCATGACTGTATGGCACTAAGGTAGTATACTCGGTCGAATGACGTCAGGCGTGGCATGCTATTATCTCACTTATGCAGCACACATGTTGCACCGAAGCGGGCGTGAATGGCATCATGCATTGACAGCAAACCAGGTCGGATGATATCGGGCATGGAAATGCCATCATCGCCCTTGGGAACATACACGGTTAGATGACATCGATAATGGCATTGCCATCATCGCCCTAGAAACATACACGGTCAGATTATGTAGTGGCATGACATTATCGCCCTTGCGAAAGAACACACGGTCGGATAATGTGGGTGGCATGCTATCATGAAAATTGTACAACATAAAACAGGGTGGAACCACAATCCAGCGTCGCATGCCATTTCGCCCTTGGAAAACAACATGGTTAGACGAGTTGGCAGGCATCCCATCATTGCTTGAAGCAACACACGATAAGATATTTCGGGGGTGGAATGCCATCATTGCTTCTGGATAACACGACGGCGTATAACATCAGCGTTAGACTTCCATCATTCCTTGCTACACACCACGGTCGGCGACGTCGGCCGTGGTAATGCCATCATCACCCCTGGCATGCATGGAAAACACACACGATCAAACTATGTCAGGCGTTTCATACCATCATCTCCCTTTTGCAGCACAGACGGTGGGATAACGTCGGGCGTGGCATGCCATCATCCCCTTTGGAAAGCGTACAATATCATCAGACATCGGGCGTGGCATGTTATCATTGCCCTTAAAGAGCACACATAATTGGACGACGTCAGTCGTGGCATGCCTGCATGGCCCTTGGGCATCACAGACAGTCGGATGACGTCGGGCGTGGCATTCCAGCATGGCCATTGGGCAGCACCCGCGTTCGGACGATGTCGGGCCTAACATGCCATCTTCTCCCTTGGACAGCACACACGGTAAGACGAAGTCGGGCGTGTCATGGCATCAGCGCCTCGGGATAGCATACAAAGTCAAACTACATAGGGGGTGGCATGCCATCAAGGCCCTTGGCCAGGACACACAGTCAGATTACATCATTGCGTCGCACGCCATCATCTCCGTAGGACAACATACACAAAGTTGTACAACGTCGGGTGTGGCATGTCATCATCGCCCTTGGACATCATACATGGTTGGACGATGTCGAGCGTGGTATGTTATCATATCCCTTGGAATGCACACACGGTCGTTTGACATTGGGTGTGGCATTGCTATAATCGCGAGTGGGAAACACACACGCTCAGACGACGTCGGGCGTTAAATGACATCATTGTCCTTTGGACAGCACACACGGTCGGATGACATCGACGTGGAATGCTATTATCGCCTTTAGACCGCACACACGAACGACATCGGGTGTGGCATGCCATCATCACCTTTGGACCGCACACACAGACGACATCGGGTATGTCATTCCATCATCTCCCTGGTACAGCACACACGGTCGGACGATATCGGCCGTGGTAATGCTATTATCACCCGTAGCATGCATGGACAACACACACGATCAGACTATGTCGGGCGTTGCATACCATCATCTCCCTTTTGCAGCACACGCAGTGGGATAACCTCGGGCGTGGCATGCCATCATCATCCTTGGAAAGAGTACAATATCATCAGACGTTGATCGTGGCATGTTATCATTGCCCTTAAAGAGCACACATAATTGGACGATGTCAGTCGTTGCATGCCTCCATGGCCCTTCGGCATCACAGACAGTCGGATGACGTCGGGCGTGGCATGCCATTATGGCCATTGGAAAGCACCCGCGTTCGGACGACGTCGAGCCTAACATGCCATCTACTCCCTTGGACAGCACACACGGTGAGACGACGTCGGGCGTGTCATGCCATCATCGCCTTGGGATAGCATACAATGTTAAAACTACATAGGGGGTGGCATGCCATCAAAGCCCTTGGCAAGTACACACGGACAGATGACATCAGGCGTGGCACGCCATCATCGCCTAGGACAACATACGCAAAGTCGGACAACATCGGGTGTGGCATGTCAACATCTCCCTTGAACAGCATACATCGTCGGACGACGTCCAGCGTGGAATGGTTATCACTCTCTGGACTGGCACACAAGGTCGTACGACCATTGCGAGAGAGATGGAATTGCTATCACGCTCGTGGCAGCACACACGCTCAGAAGACAGTGTGCGTTAAATGCCTCACTGTCATTTGGACAGCACACACGGTCGGACGACCATCGCAGTGGAATGCATTATTCACCTTTGGACCGCATCACACGAATGACACATGTGTGTCAGGACATCATACCTTTTGACCGCACACCCGGATGACACGGGTGTGCATCCATCATCTCCCTGTACTGCACACACGTACGGACGAAGTCGGCCGTGGTAATGCCATATCACCCTATTAGGCCATGGACACAAACATGATCAGACTATGTAGGGCATTGCATACCATTATCTCCCTTTTACAGCAACACAAGGTGGGAAACTAGGGCGTGGCATCCATTCATTAATCCTGGAAAAGCGGACAAATATCATAGACGTCGGGCGTGGCATGTTATCATGTCCAGTAAAGAGCAACATAATGGACGAGTCAGTGTGGCATCCTCCATGTCCCTTGGGAATCACAGACAGTCGGATGACGTCGGGCGTGGCATTCCATCATGGCCATTGGGAAGCACCTGCGTTCGGACGACGTCGGGCCTAACATGCCATCTTCTCCCTTGGACAGCACACATGGTGGGACGACGTCGGGCATGTCATTCCATCATCGCCTTGGGATAGCATAAAAAGTCAAACTACATATGGGATGGCATGCAATGAAGGCCCTTGGATAGATTACACAGTTTTCGACGATGTCGGGCGTGGCATGCCATCATCGCCCTTGGACAGAATACACGGTCAAAAGAATCCAGGCGTGGCATGTTATCATCGCCCTTGGAATACACACACGGTCGAACGACATTGGGCGTGGCAATGCTACCATCACCCTTGGGAAGCACACACGTCGGGATAAAATCAAGGTTAAATGCCTAATGTCCTTGGATAGAAAACACGGTAGGACGATTGTCATGACTGCCATCACCGCCTTTGGACTGCCCCACACGGCGGAATGACAATGGGCATGGCATGCCATAATCGCCCTTGTGCATCACACAAGATTGATTACGTCGGGAGTGTCATGACTGTATGGCAATACGGAAAAGCATACTCGGTCGGATGACTTCGGCGTGGCATGCTATTATCTCACTTAGCCAGCCACAGGTTTGTACGACGTCGGGCGTGAACATGCTATCATTGCCATTGAAAGCCAAACCATGTCGGAGACATACGGCATGGAATGCCATCATTCACCTTGCGCGAACATCACACAGTTAGACGACATCGGTATGGCATTCCAATCTAGCCCTAGGACAGCATCACGGTCAGAACTATTCAGGCGTGCATGCCATTATCGCCATTGAAAGAAACACCCAAGGTCCGATATGTTGGGATGGTATGCTATTCCTGAAAATGTCAACATAACAAGGTCGGGACCAATGTCCAGTGTCGCATGGCAAACATCGCCCTTGGAAAACATTACATGAGTAGCGCTGTCTCGCAGGGCCTGACATCATTTCCTTGGGAACCACACACGATTACTTTTTCGGGAGTGCCATGCCATCATTGCTTTGGACAACACAGACAGGCTTACACAATCAGGCGTTAGATTCCATCATTTCCCGTACAAAACACTTGGTGGGACGACGGCGCGACGTGTAATGCAAATCATCACCCCTGATGCATGGAAAAACACACACGATCAAAACTATGCCGTGCTGTGCATACCTATTCCCTTTTGTAGCACAGGACGGTGAGGATAACGTCGGGCGTGGATTGCCATCAATAACCTTTGGAAATGTTTCAATATATAGACATCGGCGTGGCATGGGCATTGCCTTAAAGAGGACAAATAATTGAACGGACGTCAGTCGGGCTGCCGGCATGTCCTTGGGCATCAAGCAGAAGTCGATGAACGTCGGGTGTGGCATGCCATCATGGCCATTGGGCAGCACCCGCGTTCAGACGACGTAAGGCCTAACATGCCATCTTCTCCCTTGGACAGCACACACAATAAGACGACGTCGGGTGTGTCATGCCATCATCGCCTTGGGATAGCATACAAAGTTAAAACTACATAGGGGGTGGCCTACCATCAAGTCCCATGGCCAGGACACACGTCCTAATGACATCAGGCGTGGCACGCCATCATCGCCCTAGGACAACATACGCAAAGTCGGACAACGTCAAGTGTGGCATGTCATCATCGCCCTTGGACAGCATACATGGTCGGACGACGTCAAGCGTGGCATGTTATCATCTCCCTTGGACTGCACACACGATCGGACGACGTCGGCCGTGGTAATGCCATCATCACCCCTATTATGCATGGACAACAAATATGATCACACTATGTCGGGCGTTGCATACCATCATCTCCCTTTTGCAGAACACACGGTGGGACAACGTCGGGTGTGGCACGCCATCATCATCCTTTGAAAGCGTACAATATCATTAGACGTCGGGCGTGTCATGTTATCATTGCCCTTAAAGAGCACACATAATTGGACGACGTCAGTCGTGGCATGCCTCCATGGCCTTAGGCATCACAGTAGTCGGATGAAGTCGGCGTGGCATTCCATCAGGCCATTGGGAACACCGCGTTCGGACGACGGTCGGGCCTAAAGCCATCTTCTCCCTTGGACAACACACACGGGGGACAGACGGGCGTGTCTGCCATCAGCTGGGATAGCCATACAAAGTCAACACTAAGAAGGGGTGCATCTCCATCAAAGCCCTTGTCCAGGACACACGGTCAGACGACATCAGGCGTGGCACGCCATCATCGCCGTAGGACAACATACACAAAGTCGGACAACGTCAGGTGTGGCATGTCATCAGCGCCCTTGGACAGCATACATGGTTGGACGACATCGAGCGTTGCATGTTATCATCGCCCTTGAACTGCACACACGGTCGTATGACATTAGGCGTGGTATTGCTATCATCGCCCGTGGGCAGCACACACGCTCAGACGACGTCGGGCGTTAAATGCAATCATTGTCCTTTGGACAGCACACACGGTCGGATGAAATCGACGTGGAATGAATTGCGCTTTGACAGCACACTCGAACGACCAACACCCCACGCCCCATTCTTCGAGGGTGGGCATGCCATCATCCCTTGACCGCACACACGACGAATCGGGTGTGGCATTCCATCATCTCTCTGGTACAGCACACACGGTAGGACGGAAGTTCGGCAGTGGTAATGCATCAATCACCCTGGCTGCATGGACCAACACACACGACGGACTATGTCGGGCGTTGCATACCTAATCTACCTTTTGCCAGCACACACAGTGGGATAACAACGGGCGTGGCTGCATTCACGCTTGGAAGCATATACAATCGAAGGATGTTGGGCGTGTCATGTTATCATCACGCTTCGACAACACACATGATCAGAGCACGTAAGGTGTGGCATGCTCGCTTGTCCTTTGAGCAGCATACACGGTCGGACTATGTCGGGCGTGGCATACCATCATCGCCATTTGGCAACACACTCGGTCAAACGACGTAAAGAATGACATGCCATCTTTGCCCTTGGGCAGCACACACAATCTGATGACGTCAGGCATGGCATGCCTGCATGGCATTTGAGAAGCACACAAGGTCGGATGACGTTGGGCGTGTCATGCCATCATCGCCATGGGGAAGCAGACGCGGTCAAATGAATTCGGGCATGACATGCCATATTCGCCCTTGGACAACAGATATGGTGGGACGAAGTTGTGCGTGGCATACCCCTCAATCACTATGGATAGAAAAACACGATCGAACTTACATCCGTGTGGCATACCATCATTGACCATTCGGGCACACAACTGGTCGGACTACGTCGGGCGGGGAAGGCAAATATTGCCCTTGGACACACATACAATGTCGGACTACATCGGGCGTGGCTGTTATCATCTCCTGTGGATTCCACATGGTCGGCTGATGTTGGGCATGGAATGCTATCATTTCCCTTAGGATCGCAACACAAAGATAAAAAAAAGAGTCGAGTGTGAAATGTCATCATTCCCTTTAGAAAACATTAACACGGGGGGACGACGTCGATGTGGCATGTAATCATCACCTTGGGACTTACACATATGGAAAGACGACGTGGGAGTTACCCCCCCCCCCCCCCCCCCGCATCTGCATGGCATCATTCCCTTGTACAGCACCACATGATGGAGGACCGTCGGCCATAGCAAGGCCATCAGAGCCATTAGAATGAAACCAAACGATCAGGCGATGTCAGTGTGGTTGAAGCCATATCCCCCTTTGAAAGCATACATGATTGGAGGGGGGGGGGGAGGGAATGGTTAGGGGGTACGTAGTCAGCGGACCAGACACGAAGAGCCGTGGTCGGCTGTGGAGTCCTGCCTTCCTCTTTTCTGTGAGTGTGTGTGTTTTTCCCCCCTTTGCTTTGAACCGTTTATCTGTCTGTCCCTCACTTTATTTATTTTTTTTTTTGGACAGATTCGGACGTGCACTGTTATCATCGCTGTTGGAAAAAAAATACAATTAGACAATGTCGGGTGTGGGATGCTTGCATGGACCTTGGGTAGCATACACGGTCGGATGACGTCGTGCATGGCATGATATCATCTCCATTGGAAAGTACATATGGTCGGACGATGTCGGGCATGGCAGGCCATCATCGCCCTTGGATAGATTACACAGGTTCCAACGATGTCGGGCTTGGCATTCCATTATCGCCCTTGGACAAAATACACTGTCAAAAGAAGTCAGGCGTGGCATGTTATCATCACCCTTGAAATGCACACACGGTCGAACGACATTGGGAGTGGGAATGCTATCATCACCCTTGGGCAGCACACACGGTCGGACAAAATCAAGTGTTAAATGCCATCATTGTCCTTTGGATAGAAAACATTGTAGGAAGACATTGTCGTGGAATGCCATAATCACCTTTCGATAGCACACACGGACGAACAATTTTGGGCATGGCATGCCATCATCGCCCTTGTTCATAAAACACGATTTGATTACGTAGGGCATGTCATGACTCTATGGCACAAAGGCAGCACACTCGGTCAGATGACGTCGGGTGTTGCATGCTATTATCCCACCTGTACAGCACACACATTTGCACGACGTCGGGAGTGACATGCCATCATTGCACATTGACAGCAAACACGGTCGGATGACATCGAGCATGAAATGCCAGCATCGCCCTTGGAGAACATACACGGTTAGACGAAATAGGTTCATGGCATGCCATATCATCGCCTAGGACAGACATACCCGGTCAGACTCGTCAGGCGTGGCTGAAATTATTTCGGCCTTTGAAAGAACAACACGGTCGGATAATGTTGGGCGTGGCATGCATCATGAATATTTTACAACTTACACAAGGTCGGAGAATCCAGTGAGAGCATGCAATCACGCCCTTGGAAAACATTACACGGTCAGACGAGTCTTGCATCGAATCATGCCCCCCCAATTTCATAAATACCCAATTATATCATTGCCTTTGGGCAGCACACCACGATCATACTCCTAGGGAGGGAGCCAACATTGCTTCTGGGGACAAAAGGCAGGCGACATACATCAGGCGTTAGATTAAGCATTTCCTTGTACAACACACACGGGCGGCAACATTAGGCGTGGCATACCAGTAGGGTCCTTGGGCATACCACAAGGTCGGACGACGTCAAGAGTGGCATGTCATCATCTCCCTTGGGAAGCACACACGATCAGAAAATGGCGGGCGTTGCCTCCCATTATTGCCATGGGAAAGCATACACGATCAAACGACGTTGGGCGTGGAATGTAATCATTGCGCTTGGACAGCGCACACGACTGGACCGCGTAGGGTGTGGCATTCCCGCATGGCACTTGGGCAGCACACACGGTTGGATGATGTCCGGCGTGGCATGCAATTACAACCTGGCCAACAGACGTTCAGCAACATCGACGTGAAAGTGCTTTATCATTGCTTTTGAGCATAACCACAATGTGGGATAGGCGGGCGTGGCCATGCCATCATCACCCTTGGATGAAAACACACGATGATTTAGCTCGGGTGTGGCATGCCATCATCGCATTGGAAAAACCTACAACGGTCAGACGATGTCTTTTGATCGCATGCCATCATCCTTTGGCAGCCACACGATCATACTTACTTAGGGGAGTGGCATGCCAACATGCTTTGGACAACACAGGCAGGCGTACAACATCAGCGTAGATTCCATCATTGCCCCTTGCTTACAACACACAGGGCGGCCAACATTAGGCGTGGCATACCAGTAGGGTCTTGGGCATAACACAAGGTCGGACGACGTCACGAGGGCATGTAATCATCTCCCTTGGGAAGCACACACGATCAAAAATGGCGGGCGTTGCCTCCCATTATGTGCCATGGGAAGATACACGATCAACCGCAAGTTGGGCCGGGAATGTAATCATCGCTTGGAACAGCAGCACACGACTGGACCGCGTAGGGGTGGAATTCCCGCATGGCACTGGGCAGAAACACACGGTTGGATGATGGCCGGCGTGGCATGACCATAACACCAGTGTGCCACACAGACGTTCAGCCAACATCGTAGGACATGCGATCATTGCTTTTGGCATACACAATGTGGACTACGTCGCGGCGTGAACTCCATCATCACCCTTGGATTGAAACCACACGGATGATTAGTCGGTGTGCATGCCCCCATCATCGCACTTGGATAGCATTCACAGGGTCGAACGATATTGGGCGTCGCAAGCTACCATCGCCCTTGGAGAACATACAAAGTAGGATGACGTTGGGCGTGGCATGCCATCATTTCCATTAGACAACACAGATGGTCGTAGGATGTCATGCATGGCATGTTATCATTGCACATGGTCAGTAAACACGGTCGGATGATATCAGCAGTGGAATACCATCGTCGACCTTGGACAACACAAACGATTAGACTACGTCGGGCTTAGCATGACATCATTGACCTTAAGTAGGACACACGGTCGGACGACATCGGCTATGGCAATACCATCATCGCCTTTTGAATGCACACACGTTCGGACGACGTCAGGTGTGAGATGCCATTATCGCCCTTGGAAAGCATACATGATCAGATGATGTCGGGCGTGGCATGTTATCATTGCGCTTGGACAATACACACAATTGGACGACACCAGGCGTGGCATGCCCACATGGTCCTTGGGCAGCACACACAGTCAGATATCATGACGTCGGGCGTGGCATGCCATTAACGCCCTTGTGCAACACACACGTTTGGACAATGTCGGGCATGACCTGTTATCATCACCCTTGGTCAGCACACACGATCAGACTACGTCGTCCATTGCGATGCTATAATCTCTATTGGATAGCACACGGTGGGACGACGTTGGGCGTGGCATGCCATTATCTCTTTTGGACAGCCTACACGGTCGGACAACGTCGAGCGTGGCATGCTATCATGGACCTTGGACTGCATACACGGTCAGTTATTGTTGAGCATAGAAGGCCATCATAACCCTTGGGCAACATAGATAGGGTATGACGATGTCGGGAGTGGCATGCCATCAATCGCCCATGAACATCATACACGGTCGGACAATGTTGGGAAGGCATGTTATCATTGCCCTAGGACACCACACACGGTCTAACAACGTTGGGCGTTAAATGCCATCATTTCCCTTGGAGAACATACACGGTTGGACAACGTTGGGTGTGGCATGTTATCATCGACCTTGGAAAGTATATATGATTGGACCACATTGGGTGTGGCATCTTATCATCGCCCTTGGACACCACACATGATCGGATGACGTCGGGCCCGACATTCCCACATGGCCCTTGTGCAACATATACAGTAGGAGATGGAGTGTGGCCTCATAGTATGCAGCTATTGGTACGCACACGCGGTATAACAACGTTTGGGCGTGACTATCCATCTCAACCTTGTGACATACCACGGTGAGACCGTTAACGTGCATGTGCATGCCATCATTGCACTTGGATAACATACACAGCCAGACTATTTCGGGCATGGAATACCATCTTGGGCATTGAGTTGCACACCAACACAAGCAGACTTCATTGGGTGTGGCAGTCCATAATTGCCCTGGCCAGCATACACATGGTCGGAAGATGTCAAGCGTGGCATGCCATCTCGCCCTTGGACTGCACAGCCGGTGGGAAATCTAGGTCATGGCATGTTATTATCTCCCTTGATAGCAGACCGATCAGACTACTCGGTGTGGCAATGCTATAATCTCCCCTTTAGACACATAGACGGTGGGACCAGACACAGCGTGGCATCCATCATAGCCCTTGGAATATATACTCTGTAGAAGGCGCACGAGCGTGGAAAGCCCTCCTGGCCCTTGACAGAACACCAGATCAGACTTTGTCGGGTGTGGCAGACATCACTCCCTTGGTAAGCACACGCATGGTCTAACGATGTCGGCATCTCCCTTAGGCAACACACACGGTAAAATGACACCAGTCGTAAATATTCATCATTTCCCTTGCAGGGCATACTGGTTTGAACTACGGTCTGGTGTATCATGTTTTTATCATCTCCCTTTGACACCCACCCATGATCTGATTACGTCAGGCTTTGGCATACTTGTCATGGCCCTTGGGAACTCATATGGTTGATGCCATCGAACGTGCATGCCATCATAGCCCTAAGGAGCACACGGGAAGACCACGTCTGGTGGACATCCCTATCACCCTTGGACACAGCAGACACCTGGGACAACCGTCAGTCAGTGGCCATGCCATCAATCTCCTTGAATAGCATACTTAGTAAGAATAACGTCAGCGGGTCATGCCATCCATTCCCTTTGTCCATCACACACAAATTGTTGAGGCGGGTGTGGCACATTATCATAGCCCTTGGACATCATAAACACGGTCTTACAACTCAGAACCGTGGCCATACCATCATTTCTCCTTGGATAACATACACGGTCGACAAACATCGATTGTGGCATGTTATCATTTGGCCCTTGGGACCTGTAGATGGTCGACGGCGTTTGGGCGTGGCCAATGCTATCATCACTCTTTGGCAAGTAACACATGATCGGACTGCCGGCATTGCAATGACATCATGGCTGCCCTTGGGCACGCACATACGGCGACCGACGTCGGCCGTGGCAATGTCTCATCATCACCCTTGGGCTCACACACGTTCAGTACTGCTTCTAGTGTAAATAAATGGCCATCATTACCCCTTGGACAAAATACACACATTTGACTACGTTGGTTGTGGCAATTTTTCATCACCCTGAGGAAAGCGTTCAAAATAAGACACGTCGGCCTTGTCATGTTTTCAACATCGCACTTCGACAACACATAACTATCGAGACGCTCGGTCGTGGCCATGTCATCATCACCCTTGGGCATCACACATGGTCAATGAACGTCGTGTTAAATTCCATCATTACCAATTGGACACAACTCACAACGGACTATGTTGGTGTGCATGTTTATCATCACCCTTTGAAGCTTTCAAATCAAGACGCCTCGCCCCGTTGCCATGTGTATCATCTCCCCTTAGGAAAGCACAAACGATCGGATGACGTCTGGCTGCATTCAGCATGGCATTTGAGAAGCACCAAGGTCGGATGACAATCGGGCGTGTCCTTCCATCATCACCCTTGGGAAGCACACTCTGTCACATGAATTCGGGTGTGAACATGCCATATTCAGCCCTTGGACACCAGACACGGTGGAGGAAGTTTTGGGCGTCGCATGCCATCATCGACCTGGGTTCGAAAACACGTCGTACTACGTCCAGTCGTGGCATACCATCCAATTAACCCTTGGGAAGCACACTTGGTCGGGACTACTTCCGTCATGGCATGCCAAGCAATCTCCTTAGAATAGAAAACACGATCGAACTACTTGAGTCCCTGTCATACCATCATTTCCCTTGGCCATCACACTTGGTCGGACTAAATCAGGCATGTCATGCAAACAATCGCCCTGGATAACATACATACGGTCGGAATACGTCGGGCGTGGCATTTTATAATCTGCTATGGAACTTCAAACGGTCGTGAACATAAATTTTTGGGCTTTTCAGTCCCTAGGCGCACACAACGATAGGACGACGTCGGGTGTTAAATGTCATCATTGGCCCTTTGGACAATATACAACTGTGGGACGACGTCCGACATGGCAATGTAAATCATCACCTTAGATTGCAGCACTATGGACAGATGACTTCTGGGGGGGGCGGGCGTTGCAGCCATCATCGCCCTTGTACCAGCAACACACGACGATACGTCGCCGTATCAATGCAATCCATCGCCTTAGAATGAACACACGATCAGGAGAACGCAGGTGTGGATGCCATTATCCCCCTTTAAAGCTACTATCGGACAGTCGTCGGGCGTGCATGTTCTCATCGCTGTTGGACAAAAAACACAATTAGATATGTCGGGTGTGGCGCTGCATGGACCTTGGGTAGCACCCACGGTCGGATGACTTCATGCATGGCATGCTATCATCTCATTGGAAAGTACATAGGTCCGGACGATGCCCCGGGGCATGGCAGGCCATCATCGGCCCTTGGTGATATATTAACATAGTTTCCAACGTGTCGGGCGTGGGCAATTCCATTAACGCCCTTTGACAAAATCGATCGGTCAAAAGAGTCAGTGTGGCATGTTTATCATCAAGCACCCTTGAAAATTCACACACGGTGGAAACGACATGGGGCGTGGGAATCTTCATCACCCTTGGGCAGCACACACGGTCGTACAAAACAAGTGTTAAATGCCATCATTGTCCTTTGATAGAAAACAGGGTAGAATAACATTGTCGTGTAATGCCAATCATCGCCTTTTTCTACATCACACAACCGGACGAACGATGTTGGGCATGGCGATTCATCATCGCCCTTGTTCATAAAGACAACACGATTTGATTAACGAGGGCGTTTCTGCCTCTATGGCACAAAAGGGTAGCACACTCGGTTCAAATGACGTCGGGTGTTTTGTCATGCTATTATCTCACCTGTACAGCACACAACGTTTGCATCGAACGTCGTGAGTGACCTGCCAGCATTGCACATATAAGTAAACAACGGTCGGATGACATCGAGCATGAAATGCCATCATCGCCCTTGGGACCATACACGTTAGACGACATCGGTCATGGCATGCCATCATCGCCCTAGGACGAAGCATCACGGTCAACTCTGTCAGGCGTGGCATGACATTATTGCTTTGAAGAACACACGGTCGGATAATGTTGGGCTGCATGCGAAGCAGACATTTTACAAAACTTACACAAGTCGGACTACGTCTACGTAGCAATGCCATCATCGCCCTTGGAAACCTACACGTCACACCAGATGTCTTGCATTCGCATGCCCGTCTTGCCTTGGGCAGCAGACCCCGATCATACTACTTCAGGAGTGCATCCAACATTGCTCTTGGACAACACAGACAGGCGTACCAC
Source organism: Solanum habrochaites (assembly GCA_027704765.1). Classification (NCBI taxonomy): domain Eukaryota; kingdom Viridiplantae; phylum Streptophyta; class Magnoliopsida; order Solanales; family Solanaceae; genus Solanum; species Solanum habrochaites. The sequence goes on along the minus strand of JAKWJA010001483.1, from coordinate 19,538 downwards.
ATCAGGCTTTAGATCCAATCAATCCTTGCCCTTATACAACCCGAGCACTGGCGGCAACATAGGCGTGTATACCAGGAGGTTCCTTTGGTCTAACCACAAGTCGGACGACGTCAGAGTGCAATTAATCATCGCCTTTGGGAAGCACACCGTCATAACATGCTGGTGCGTTGCCTATCCCATCATTGCCATGGGAAAGCACAACAGATAGACGACGTTGGGCGTGGAATGTATCATTGCGCTTGGACACGCACATTGACTGGACCCGTCGTAGGTGTGGCAACACTGCCCTCATGGCACTTGGGCAGCACACACGGTTGGATGATGTCCCGGCGTGGCATTACCATTAACAAACCCTTGTGCAACACACACATTCAGGCCAACATCGAGAGTGACATGCTATCATTGGCTTTTGATTATCACACACTCAAACCCAACGGTTGGACTACTCGGGTTGGCATACCATCATCACCTTGGATTGAAACACAACGGTCTGATAATGTCGGGTGTGGGCATGCCTCAATCGGCACTGGGAAATAGCATTCACAGAGTCTAACGATATTGTGCGTCGCAAGCTACCATCGCCTTTGAGAACTGCAAATTATGATGAACGTTGGGCGTGGCATGCCATCATTTCCATGTTGATATCATCAGTGGTCGTATGACCGTCGTGCAATGGCAATGTTATCATTTGCACAGTGGTCAACAACACGGTCGCAGTGATCTCAGCAGTGGAACTACCATCATCGCGTTGGGACACCACAAACTTAGACTACGTCGTTCTGCATGACACATTGACCTAAACAGCACACAACGGTCGGACGACATTCGGCTATGGAAATGCCATCATCGCCCTTTGAATGCACACACGTTTCGGACCAACGTTAGGTGTGACATGCCTGATCAACCCTTGGAAAAAGCATCCTGTCAATATGTCGGGCGTGGCATGTTTAGTCATTGCCCCCTTGGACCATAAACACACAAATGGTACGACAGACCAAGGTGGCATGCCCCAAGATGGTCCTTGGGCATCACCCACTTCAGATATCATGACGGTGGGCGTGGCAATCCATTATGGCCCTGTGCAAAACACCCACGTTCGACACGTCGTGCCATGACATGTTATCATCAATCAACACCTTGGTCAACACACACTGATCAGACTAACGTCGCCAATGCTTGCTATAATCTCTATAGGATAGCCAGCACGGGGGACATACGTTGGAGCGTGGCATGCCATCATCTCTTTTGGACAGCCTACACGTCGACGACTTCGAGTGTGGCAAATCTATCATGGAACTTGGACTTCATACACGGTCAGTTTGTAGAGTCGTGAAGGCATCATCACCTTGGGCAACATAGATAGGTTATGACGAGGTCCGGGAGTGGCATGCCATCAATCGCCCATGAACATCATACACGTCCGGTCAATGTTGGGAAGGAATGTTATCATTGCCCTTGGGACAAACACAACAGACACGGTCGAAAAAAGTTGGGCGTTAATGCCATCATTTTCCTGGAGAACATACACAGTCGGACGACGTTGTGTGTGCATATTAATCATCGACCTTGGAAAGTCATATGGATTGGACCACATTTGGGTGTGGCAATCTTAATCATCGCCCTTGACAACCACACATAATCGGATGACGTCGGGCCCGGCATCCGCATGGCCCTTGTGCATATATACAGTATGATAATGAGGCGTGGCTTCATATTATCGCTATTTGAGAAGCACATGCGGAATCGAATAAGTTGGGCGTGACAATACAATCTTCAACCCTTGACATACAACCCCAAAAAAAAAACAAGAACGGGGGGACGTGATCGGGCATGCATGCCATCATTGCACTGGATAACATACACAGTCAGACTACGTCGGGCATTGAATACCATCTTGGCCATTGAGTTTCACACACAATCAGTCTTCATTGGGTGTGGCAAGTCCATAATTTCCCTTGGCCAGCATACACCAGGGTCAAGAGTTCAGCGTGGCATGCCACATCATCGCCCTTGGACTGCACACAACAGGCGGTCGGGACAATCTAGGGCATGGCATATTATCAATCTTCCCTTGGACATCAGACACGATCAAACACGTCGTTGTGGCAATGGCTATACTTCCTCCCTAAGGTAGCATAGACGGTTGGACAACACCCGGGCGTGTCATAACCATCATAGCCCTTGGATATCAAGGACGCGGTCGAACGACATGAGCGTGGAAAGCATTATGGCCTTGGACCACCATACAAGATCGTGACTTTGGCGGGTGTGGCAGACGACATCACCCTTGTAATCAATACGCAGTGTCCTAACGATGTTCACATCTCCCTTGGAAAACACACCTGTCAAACGACACCCAGGCGTTTAAATATCATCATTTCCCTTGAAGGGCAACACTGTCTAACTACGTCGGGTGTTAATCAGTTATCATCTCCTTTGGGAACAGCCGTACGCATGATCTGATGATCTCCTAAGTTCAGGCTTGGCATACTTGTATGTCCCTGGAACACATATGTTGGAAGACGTCAACGTGGCATGCCATCATCGCGCATAGGAGGAAGCACCGCGAAGACCCACGTCGGTGTGACATCCCTATTCACACCTTGGACTCAGACACACTGGCATTGCGTCATGGCATGCCATCATCTTCCTTGAATAGCATACTCATTAAGAATACGTCGGCCGTGTCATGCCCTCAATACCCCTTTGCCAGCACACACTATGGTTAAGTCGGGTGGGGGCACATTATCAGTAGACATTGACAGCATAAACACGTTGGACAACGTCAAACGTGGCATACCATCATTCCTCTTGGCAACAACACTGTCCCGGACAACATCGAGTGTGGCATGTTATCAATTGCCCTTGGACTGTACATGGTCGGAACGCTTTGGCGAGGCAAGCATCAGCACTCTTGGAAAGTCACAGGATCGGAACTAGCCCATGCATTGAATGACATCAAGGCCTTGGGCAGCCAGATACGTCCGGTCGACGTCGGTCGTGGGCAATGTCATCATCACACCTTTGGGCATTCAAACACTTTTCAGATGACGTCCCAGTGTTAAATGCCATCATACCCTGGACAACATACACGATCGGACTACGTTGGTTGTGGCATGTTAGCATCAATCACCCAGGAAAGCTTCACAAAATGAGACGCCGTCGCGTTCATGTTGTCAATCGTCCCTTAGACAACACATACTGTCGGACGACGTGCCCGTGGAACGTCTTATCACCCTTGGGCCTCACAACACTTCAGATGACAATCGAGTGTTAATGCCATCATTACCTTTGACACATACACGATCAACTACGTTGGTTGTGGCATGTTATATCACCCATTGGAAAGCTTATCAAAATAAGACGACGTCGGCCGTTTGCATGTTTATCAATCTCCTTGATAGCCACACGAGCGGATGACGTTCTGGCAAGGCATGCCTGCAGGCCTTTGAAGAAGCCCGAAGGTCGTATGACTCGGGTGTGTTATGCCATCATCGGCCAATTAGGAAGCACACGCGGTCACATGAATTCCATTCGGGCGTGAACATGCCATAATTCTCCCTTGGACACCAGACAATGTGGGACACAGTTGGGCGGTCGCATGCCATCATCGCCCTGGGATCGAAAACACATCAGACTAACTCAGTCGGGCATACCATAATTACCCTGGGAATGCAACACTTGTCGAACTACGTCGAGCTGGTCATGCCAACTCCGCCCTTTGATAGAAAACAACGAATCCGAACTACTACGTCAGGTCGTTGCATACCATCATTGCCCCTAGGCAGCAACACTTTGTCGGGAACTAACGTCGGCGGGGGCATGCCAACATCGCCCTTGGATAACAAACCCATGCGGTCGGACTACGTCGGGCGTGCATGTTTATATCCTAATGGACTTCCCAAACTGTCCGTAGACGAGTTGGGCGTGGAAATGCAATCATTTCCCTTAGGCAAGCACACACAATAGGGACGACGTGGGTTTTAAATGTCATCAATGCATTGCCCTTTGTATAACATACACGGTAGGCACGATTTCAGACGTGGCTGTAATCAGCAACCTAGGACTGCACATATGGACAGACTACGTCTGACGTGGCCATGACATATCGCCCTCTACAGCACCCATGGCGGATGACTTCGTTCCGTAGAAATTCCATCATCGCCATTATAATGAACACAGGATAAGGCGACGTCAATCGTGGAATGCCATTATCCCCCTTTTGAACAGCATACATGATCGGACGGCGTCGGGCGTGCATGTTATCAATCGATGTTGGCAAACACACAATTAGAAAATGTCGGGTGTGGCATGCTTGCATGGACCTTGGGTAGTACATACGGTCGGATGACGTCGGGCATGGAATGTTATCATCTCCATTGGGAAGTACATATGGTCGGATGATGTCGGGCGTTACATGCCAACGTCGCCCTTGGACATCATACATGGTGGAAGGACGCCGGGCGTGGTATACCATCATCATTCTTATACAGAATACGCGGTATGACTACGTGGAGCATGTCATGCAATCATGGCCCTTAGCCAGCACACATGGTCGGACGACGTCAGGCATGGAAGACCATCATCGCCCTTGGATAGATTACGTAGGTTTCGACGATGTCGGGCGTGGCATGCCATTATCGCCCTTGGATAGAATACAATAATACACAACGGTCCACAAGAATCCAGGCGTGGCATGTTTTATCATCGCCCCTTGGATACACACAAACGTTCGAACTAATTTGGGCGTGTCATCGGTACCTCACCCTTGGGCATCACCCACCATCGAATAAAATCAAGTGTTAAATGATGCCATTATTGTCCTTGTGGAATAGAAAAAACACGGTAGGACGACATTGTCATGGAATTCCATCATCGCCTTTGGACTGCACATACGGAGGAATGACGTTGGGCATGGCATGCCTATCCCCTTGTGCTCACACCATATTTGATTACGTAGGGCGTGTCAGGGCCTGTATTCATGCACTAAGCCGCATACTCGTCCCCCGGATGACGTCGGGCGGGAATGCTATGCTCTCACTTGTGTCGCACACAATGTTTTTTGCACGACATCCGGCGTGACATGCTAACAATTGCCCATTGACCCGCAACCAGGTCGTACGACATCGGGCATGAGATGCCATCAGCTCCCTTGGAGAACATACACAGTTAGACGACAATCGGTCTTTGCATTCCATCATCGCCCTAGGACAACTACAACGGTCAGCTAATGTAATGCGTGGCATCCATTTATCGCCCTGTGGAAAGAACACAAGTCGGATAATGTCGGGCGTGGCATGCTATCATGAAAATTTGTAACAAACAAATACACAGGGTCGGTACCACTTCACGTCGCAATGCCATCCTTGCCCTTGGAAAGACATACATGGTTATATGATGTCTATATGGAAAATGCCATCACTGCCCTTGGGCAGCACAACAACATACTCTTTCGGGAGTGGCATGTCATCATTGGCTTGGACAACACAGACAGGCGTATAACATCAGCCTTAGAATTCCTTATTTCCCTTATACAACACACTTGGTGGGACGAACGTCGGCCCGTGGTAATGCCAATCATCACCCCTGGCATGCATGGACACACACACGATCAAACTATGTCGTGCGTTGCATACCATCACCTCCTTTTGCAGCACAGACGAGTGGAATAACTCGGCGTGGCAATGCCATCATCACCTTTGGAAAAGCGTGAGAAAATCATTAGACATCGGATTGGATTGTTAATCATTGCCCTTAAGAGCACCTAATTTGGAGCGACGTCATTCGTGCAGCCTGCATGGATGGCCCTTGGGCATAACGACAAGTCATCAATGACAGTCGGGGGCGTGTCATGCCATCATGTCCATTGGGCAGCACCCCGCGTTCGGTGGAACACGTCTGCCTAAATGCCCATCTTCTCCCTTTGAGACAAAGCACACACGGTGGTACGACGTCTGGCGTTCCATGCCCATCATCGCCTTGGTATATCATACAAGTACAAACTACTAGGGGTGGAATGACATCAAGGACCTTGGCCAGGACACCACGGTCAGACGACATCATGCTGGCACGCCATCATCGCCCTAGGAACAACCTACGCAAAGTCGGACAACGTCGGGTGTTGGAATGTCTCATCGCCTTGGACAGCATACATGGTCGTACAACGTCCGAGCTGGCATGTTAGCATCTCCCTTGACTGCACACACGGTAATTAGGACATTGGGTGTGACATGCCATATTGCAACCTTTACCAGCAAACACGGTCGTATGACATCGAGCATAAAATGCCATCATCGGCCCTTGGAGAAACATACACGGTTAGACGAACATCGGTCATGGCATGCCAATCATCAATTGTTTCTATAGCCTAGACAGCATACACGGTTCAGACCTTCTGTCAGTCGTGCATGACATTATTGTCCTTTGAAAGACCACACGGTCGGATAATGTTTGGGCGTGGCATGCATATCACCTGAATTTAAATACAACACAGGTGATGATGTCGGGCGTGCATGCCATCATCGCCGCCCTTGGAAAACATACAACGTCAGACGATGTCTTGCATCGCATGCCATTATTGCCTTTGGGCAGCACACACGATCATACTACTTAGGGAGTTGGCATGCCACATTGTCTGGACAACCAAGGCAGGAGTAAACATCAGGCGTTAGATTCCATCATTGCCTTGTACAACACACGGGACGGGCGGCAACATTAGGCGTGGCATACCAGTAGGGTCCTTGGGCATACCACAAGGTCGGACGACGTCAAGAGTGGCATGTCATCATCTCCCTTGGGAAGCACACACGATCAGAAAATGGCGGGCGTTGCCTCCCATTATTGCCATGGGAAAGCATACACGATCAAACGACGTTGGGCGTGGAATGTAATCATTGCGCTTGGACAGCGCACACGACTGGACCACGTAGGGTGTGGCATTCCCGCATGGCACTTGGGCAGCACACACGGTTGGATGATGTCCGGCGTGGCATGCCATTAACACCCTTGTGCAACACAGACGTTCAGCCAACATCGACAGTGACATGCTATCATTGCTTTTGAGCATCACACAATGTTGGACTACGTCGGGCGTGGCATGCCATCATCACCCTTGGATTGAACACACGGTATGATTATGTCGGGTGTGGCATGCCATCATCGCACTTGGATAGCATTCACAGGGTCGAACGATATTGGGCGTCGCAAGCTACCATCGCCCTTGGAGAACATACAAAGTAGGATGACGTTGGGCGTGGCTGCCATCATTTCCATTAGACAACACAGATGGTCGTAGGATGTCATGCATGGCATGTTATACATTGCACATGGTCAGTAAAACACGGTCGATGATATCAGCAGTGGAATACCATCGTCGACCTTGGACAACACAACGATTAGAATACGTCGGGTCTTAGCATGACATCATTGACCTTAAGTAGACAAACCAAGGTACAAAAACGGATATCGGCTTGGCATACCATCATCGCCTTTTGAATGCACACACAGCGTTCGGACGACGTCAGGTGTGAGATGCCATTATCCCCCTTGAAACATACATTGATCAGATGATGTCGGGCGTGGCATGTTATCATTGCGCTTGGACAATAACACAATTGGACGACACCAGGCGTGGCATGCCCACATGGTCCTTGGGCAGCACACACGTCAGATATCATGAAGTCGGGTCGTGCATAGCATTAACGCCCGTTGTCAACAACAACACTTTGGACAATTTCGGGCATGACCTGTATCATCACCCTTGGTCAGCACACACACGATCAGACTAACTCGTCCATTGCGATGCTATAATCTCTATTGGATAGCACACAAGGTGGGACGAGTTGGGCGTGGCATGCCATTATCTCTTTTGGACAGCCTACAACTTCGGAACAACGTCGAGCGTGGCATGCTATCATGGACCTTGACCTGCATACACGGTCAGTTATTGTTGACTAGAAGGCCATCATAAACCATTGGGCAACATATGATAGGGTATGACGATGTCGGGAGGTGGCAGCCATCAATCGCCCATGAACATCATACACGGTCGACAATGTTGGGAAGGCATGTATCATTGCCCTAGGACACCACACACGGTCTAACAACGTTGGGCGTTAAATGCCATCATTTCCCTGGAGAACATACACGGTTGGACACGTTGGTGTGGCATGTTATCATCATCGACCTTGGAAAGTATATATGATTGGACCACATTGGGTGTGGCATCTTATCATCGCCCTTGGACACCACACATGATCGGATGACGTCGGGCCCGACATGCCCACATGGCCCTTGTGCAACATATAAATATGATGATGGAGGTGTGGCTTCATATTATCGCTATTGGGAAGCACACGCGGTAGAACAACGTTGGGCGTGACATACCATCTTCACCCTTGGACAGTACACACGGTGGGACGTTAACGGGCATGGCATGCCATCATTGCACTTGGATAACATACACAGGCAGACTATGTTGGGCATGGAATACCATCTTGGCCATTGAGTTGCACACACAATCAGACTTCATTGGGTGTGGCAGTCCATAATTGCCCTTGGCCAGCATACACAGGGTCGGAAGATGTCAAGCGTGGCATGCCATCATCGCCCTTGGACTGCCAGACGGTTGGACATCTAGGGCATGGCATGTTATTATCTCCCTTGATAGCACAGGACCGATCAGACTACGTCGGTGTGCAATGCTATAATCTCCTTAGAGCGCATAGACGGTGGGGACACAACACAGGCCAGGTGGCATACCATCATAGCCCTTGGATATAATAAGCGGTAGTAACGACATCGAGCGTGGAAAGCCATCATGGCCCTTGGACAGAAACAGGATCAGACTTTGTCGGGTGTGTGGCAGGACATCATCTCCCTTGGTAAGCCACACGCAGGGTCTAACGATGTCGCATCTCCCTTAGAGGCAACACACACGGTAAAATGACACCAGGCGTTAAATATCATCATTCCCTTGCGGGCATCATGGTTGAACTACGTCGGGTGTATCATGTTATCATCTCCCTTTACACCAACACATGATCTGATGACGTCAGGCTTGGCATACTGTATGGGTCCTTGGGAAACACCATATGTTGGATGACTCGAACGTGGCTCCATCATAGCCATAAGGAAGCACACGTGGAAGACCACGTCGGGTTTGTGACATGCCCTATTCAACCCTTGGACAGCGCACACACTGGGACAAACGTCAGTCATGGCATGCCATCATCGTCTTGAATACGCATACTTAGTAAGAATACGTCAGCGTGTCATGCCATCATACCCTTTGCCAGCACACATCAAATGGTTGACGTCGGGTGTGGCACATTATCATAGCCCTGGACAGCAATAAACACGGTCGTACAACGTCAGACGTGGCATATCCCATCATTTCTCTTGGATAACTACACGGTGCGACACATCGAGTGGTCATGTATCATTGCCCTGGACTTTAGATGGTCGGACGGCGTTGGGCCGTGGGCAATGCTATCAGCACTCTTGGGAAAGTACACATGATCGCGACTAGCCTGGCATTGCATGACATCATGGCCCTTGGGCACACATACGTCGACCGCGCGCGCCGTGGCAATGTCATCATCACCCTTGGGCATCACACACGTTCAGATGCATTCGAGTGTTAAATGCCATCATTACCCTTGGACAAAATACACGATTTGACTACGTTGGTTGTGGCATGTTATCATCACCCTAGGAAAGCTTTCAAAATAAGACGACGTCGGCCGTTGCATGTTTTCATCGCACTTAGACAACACATACTATCGAACGACGTCGGTCGTGGCAATGTCATCATCACCCTTGGGCATCACACATGTTCAGATGACGTCGAGTGTTAAATGCCATCATTACCATTGGACAACATACACAATCGGACTATGTTGGTTGTGGCATGTTATCATCACCCTTGGAAAGCTTTCAAAATAAGACGACGTCGGCCGTTGCATGTTATCATCTCCCTTGGAAAGCACAAACGATCGGATGACGTCTGGCATGGCATGCCTGCATGGCATTTGAGAAGCACAGAAGGTCGGATGACATCAGGCGTGTCATGCCATCATCACCATTGGGAAGCACACGCGGTCACATGAATTCGGGTGTGACATGCCATATTCGCCCTTGGACACCAGACACGGTGGGATGAAGTTGGGCGTCGCATGCCATCATCGACCTGGGATAGAAAACACGATCGTACTACGTCAGTCGTGGCATACCATCATTACCCTTGGGAAGCACACTTGGTCGGACTACGTCCGGCAGGGCATGCCAACATCGCCCTTAGATAGAAAACACGATCGAACTACTTGAGTCGTGGCATACCATCATTGCCCTTGGGCAGCACACTTGGTCGGACTAAATCAGGCAGGGCATGCAAACATCGCCCTTGGATAACATACACGGTCGGAATACGTCGGGCGTGGCATGTTATAATCTGCTATGGACTTCCCAAACGGTCGGATGATGTTGGGCGTGTCATTTCCCTTAGGCAGCACACACGATAGGACGACGTCGGGTGTTAAATGTCATCATTGCCCTTTGGACAATATACACGGTGGGACGACGTCGACATGGCATGTAATCATCACCTTAGGATTGCACATATGGACAGTATGACGTCGGGCGTTGCATGCCATCATCGCCCTTGTACAGCACACACGGACGGATGACGTCGGCCGTAGCAATGCCATCATAGCCATTAGAATGAACACACGATCAGGAGACGTCAGGTGTGGCATGCCATTATCCCCCTTTGAAAGCATACATGATCGGACAGCGATCGGGCGTGGCATGTTATCTATCGCTGTTGGAAAAAAAACACAATTAGAAATGTCGGGGTGGCTGCTGCGGACCTTGGGTAGCACCCACGGTCGGATGACGTCATGCATGGCATGCTATTCATCTCCATTGAAAGTACATATGTACGGTCACGATGGGGGCAGGCAGGCCATCAATCGCCCTGGATAGATTACTAGGTTCCACCACCAACGATGTCGGGCGTGGCATCCATTATCGCCCTTGGACAAAATCGACGGTCAAAGATGTCAGGTGTGGCATGTATCATCACCCTTGAAATGCACACACGGTGGAACGACATTGGGGGGGAAATGCTATCACACACCTTGGGAAAACATCACACCGGTCAAAATCAAGTGTTAAATGCCATCATTGTCCTTTGGATAGAAAACAGGGGTAGGAGACATTGTCGGTGGAATGCCATCATCGCCTTTCGACAGCACACCACGACAACGATGTTTTGGCATGGCATGTCATCATCGCCCTTGTTCATAAAACAGATTTGATTACGTAGGGCGTGTCATGACTCTATGGCACAAAGGTAGCACACTCGGTCAAATGACGTCGGGTGTTGCATGCTATTATCTCACCTGTACAGCACACACGTTTGCACAACGTCGTGAGTGACATGCCATCATTGCACATTATAAGTAAACACGGTCGGATGACATCGAGCATGAAATGCCATCATCGCCCTTGGAGAACATACACGGTTAGACGACATCGGTCATGGCATGCCATCATCGCCCTAGGACAGCATACACGGTCAGACTCTGTCAGGCGTGGCATGACATTATTGCCTTTGAAAGAACACACGGTCGGATAATGTTGGGCGTGGCATGCTAGCATGAAAATTTTACAACTTACACAAGGTCGGACGACGTCTAGCGTAGCATGCCATCATCGCCCTTGGAAAACATACACGGTCAAACGATGTCTTGCATCGCATGCCGTCATTGCCTTTGGGCAGCACACACGATCATACTACTTCAGGAGTGGCATGCCAACATTGCTCTTGGACAACACAGACAGGCGTACAACATCAGGCGTTAGATTCAATCATTGCCCTTATACAACACACACGGGCGGCAACATTAGGCGTGGCATACCAGTAGGTTCCTTGGGCATACCACAAGGTCGGACGTCCTCAAGAGTGGCATGTCATCATCGCCTTTGGGAAGCACACACGATCAGAAAATGCTGGGCGTTGCCTCCCATCATTGCCATGGGAAAGCACACACGATCAGACGACGTTGGGCGTGGAATGTAATCATTGCGCTTGGACAGCGCACATGACTGGACCGCGTAGGGTGTGGCATGCCCGCATGGCACTTGGGCAGCACACACGGTTGGATGATGTCCGGCGTGGCATTCCATTAACACCCTTGTGCAACACACACATTCAGCCAACATCGAGAGTGACATGCTATCATTGCTTTTGAGTATCACACACGGTTGGACTACGTCGGGTGTGGCATGCCATCATCACCCTTGGATTGAACACACGGTCTGATAATGTCGGGTGTGGCATGCCATCATCGCACTTGGATAGCATTCACAGAGTCGAACGATATTGGGCGTCGCAAGCTACCCATCCATCGCCCTTTGAAGAACACAAATAGGATGACGTTGGCGTGGCATGCCATCATTTCCATTGGATATCACAGATGGTCGTATGAGTCTGCATGGCAGTTATCATTGCACATTGTCACAAACGGTCGGATGATTCAGCAGTGGAAATACCATCATCGACGTTTGGACAACACAAACGATTAGAACTCGTCGTCCTATCGCATAGACATCATTGACACCTTAGCAGCACACACGGTCGGACGACATCGGCTATGGAAATGCATCATCGCCTTGAATGCACACACGTTTCGGCACGTTAGTGTTGACATGTCCATTATCCACCCTTGGAACATACATGATCAGATTATGTCGGCGCGTGGCATTGTTATCATTGGCCCCTTGGCATCAACACACACATGGACGACACGCAAGAGTGGCATGCCCACATGGTCCCTTGGTGCACACCCACAGTCAGATATCATGACGTTCGGGCGTTGGCATGCCATTAATGCCCTTGTGCAACACACACTTTCGACAACGCGTGGCATGACATGTTATCATCACCCTTGGTCACACACATGATCAGACTACGTCGGCCATGCTATGCTAATCTCTCTAGGATAGCACACGTGGGACGACGTGGGCGGGCATGCCATCATCATTCTCTTTTGGACAGCCTACCGTTCGGACGACGTCGAGTGTGGCATGCATATCAGGAACTTGGACTCATACCGGTCAAGTTATGTAGAGCGTAAAGGCCATCATCACCCTTGGGCACATAGATAGGGTATGACGATGTCGGGAGTGGCATGCCATCAATCGCCCATGAACATCATACCACGGTCGGACAATGTTGTGGAAGGAATGTTATCATTGCCCTGGAACACACACGGTCGAAAAAGTTGGGGCTTTAAATCCATCATTTTCCTTGGAGAACATACACAGTCGGACGACGTTGGTGTGGCATTTATCATCGACCTTGGAAAGTATATATGATTGGACCACATGGTGTGGCATACTTATCATTCGCCCTTGGACACCACACATACGGATGACGTCGGGCCCGGCATTCCCCATTGCCCTTGTGCAATAATATACGTAGATAATGGATGCGTGGCTTCATATTATCGCTATTGAGAAGCACACGCGGTCGATAACTTTGGGCTGACAACAATCTTCACCCTTGACTTACAACACGGTGGGACGTTACGGCATGGCATGCGCTCATTGCACTTGGATAACATACACAGTCAGACTCGTCGGCAGGAATACCATCTTGGCCATTGAGTTCACACACACTCATCTTCATTGGGTGTGGCAGTCCATAATTTACCCTTGGCCAGCATACACAGGGTCGGAGATATGTCACAGCGTGGCATGCCATCATCGCCCTTGGACTGCACACAACGGTCGGACATCCTAGGGCATGGCATATTACATCTCCTTGGACAGCAACACGATCATACTACGTCGGGTGTGGCAATGCTATAATCTCCCTTAGCAGCATAGACGTGTGACAAACACGGCGTGTCATACCACATAGCCGCTTTGATATCATACACCGTCGAACGACCATTGAGCGTGGAAAGCCATTATGGCCTCTTGGACAGCAGACAAGATCGGACTTGGTCGGTGTGCAGGACGCATCCACCCTTGGTAATCATACGCAGGGTTCTAACAATGTCACATCTCCCTTAGGAACACACAGCGGTCAAACGACACCAGCGTTGAAATATCATCATTTCCCTTGAAGGGCATACATGGTCGAACTACGTCGGGTGAACATGTTACCATCTCCCTTTGACACCACACATGATCTGATGAGACGTCAGGCTTGCATACTTGTATGGTCCCTTGGGAACACATATGGTTGGAGACGTCAAACGTGGCATCCATCACTCGCCATAAGGAAGCACACGCGGAAGACCACGTCGGGTGTGACATGCCTATTCACCCTTGGACAACTGCAGACACACTGGGACATTGTCAGTCATGGCATGCCATCATCGTCCTTGGAATAGCAGTACTCAGTAAGATAAACGTCAGGCGTGTCATGCCATCATAAGCCCTTTCAGCACACACGAATGGTTGAAGTCGGGTGTGGCACATTATCTAGACCTTGGACAGCATAAACACGTTGGACAACGTCAAACGTGGCAATACCATCATTTCTCTTGGACACATAACAACGGTCGAACAACATCGAGTGTCATGTTATCATTCATGCCCTTGACTGTACGATGGTCGGACGGCTGGGCGAGGCAATCTATCAGAACTCTTGGAAGTCTCCATGATCGGCTAGCCATGCATTGGACATGACATACTGGCCCTTGGGCAGCATATACGGTGTCGACCATCGTCGTCGTGGCAATGTCATCATCCCCCTTGGGCATCAAACACGTTCAGATGACGTCCAGTGTTAAATGCCATCATTACCCTTGGACAAATACACGATCGGACTACGTTGGTTGTGGCATGTTATCATCACCCCTAGGAAAAGCTTTCAAAATAACGAACGACGTCGGCCGTTCATGTTGTCATCACCTATACAAAACACCTAGCTGTCGGACGACGTTGGCCTGGAAATGTCTTAACACCTTGGGCATCACACACGTTCAGATGACATCGAGTGTAAATGCATCATAAACCTTGGAACAACATACACGCACTCAGTACTACGTTGGTTGTGGCATGTTATCATCACCTTGGAAGCTTTCAAAATAAGACGAACGTCGGCCGTTGCTGTTATCATCATCTCCTTGGATAGCACAACACGATCGGATGACGTCTGGCAAGGCTGCCTGCATGGCATTTGGAGAACTGCAACAGAAGGTCGCATGACGTCGGGTGTGTTCCATGCCCATCATTCGCCATTAGGAAGCACACGCGGTGCACATGAATTCGTGGCGTGACATGCCATATTCTCCCTGGAAACCAGACAAGGTGGGAAAAGTTGGCGTCGCATGCCATCATCGCCTGGGATAGAAAGAAGACACGATCAACTACGTCGTCCGTGCATACCATAATTACCCTTTGAAGGCACACTGTTGAACTACGCTCGAGACAGGGCATGCCAAACATCGCCCTTGAGAAACTCGATCGAACTACGCAGTCGTTGGCATACCATCATTCCCCTGAGCAGCAACCTTGGCCGGACGACGTCGGGGGGGCATGCAAACATCGCCCTGATACAACACGGTCGGACTACCCCGTCAGCATTGGCATGTTATAATATCCTATGGACTCCCAAACGGTCGGACGATGTTGGGCTGGAATGCAATCATTATCCTTAGGTAGAGGGGGGGGGCACACACAATAGGACGGACGTCGGGTGTTAATGATGTCATCATTGCCCTTTGGACCTCACATACACGTAGGTACGATGTCGACGTGTGCATGTAATCATCACCCTTAGGACTGGCACATAAGGACAAGCGAACGTCGACGTGGCATGACTCATCGCCCTTCTACAAGCACACATTGACGGATGACTTCGTCGGAGTAAATTCCACTTCGCAATCGAATCCCAATTAGAATGAACACATGATAGTAAAGGCGACGTCAAGCGTGGACTGGCCATTATCCCCCCTCCCTTTGAAAGTCCTATCTCGCAACGGAGGAAATGGACAGCGTCGGGCGTGGCATGTCTTCACGCTGTTGGACAACACAACACACAATTAGAAATGTAGAAAATGTCGTGGTGTGGCACGTGGCCTTGCATGGACCCTCTGGGTAGTACATACGGTCGGATGACGTCGGGCATGGAATGTTATCAATCTCCATTGGAAGTACATATGGTGGGATGATTCGGGCGTTACATGCATACGTCGCCTTTGAACATCATACAGCTGGGGGTGGATAGGAAGAAGCGCCGAGCGTGTATACATCATATCATTCTTATCACAAGAATACGCGGTTGACTACGTGGAGACATGTCATGCAATCATGGCCTCTTAGCCAGCACAGCATGGTCGCGAACGACGTCAGGCATGGAAGACCATCATCGCCCTAGATATAATTACGTAGGTTTCGACGATGGTCGGGCGTGGCATGCCATTATCGCCCTTGGATAGAATACACGGTCAAAAGAATACCAGGCGTGGC
The DNA here is from genome assembly GCA_027704765.1 of Solanum habrochaites. Taxonomy (NCBI): domain Eukaryota; kingdom Viridiplantae; phylum Streptophyta; class Magnoliopsida; order Solanales; family Solanaceae; genus Solanum; species Solanum habrochaites. Next base: position 3,050 of record JAKWJA010001483.1, on the reverse strand, counting down.
ATGTTATTCGGATCGCCCTTGGAATCGCATCACACTGTAAGCCGTCGAAACGACCATTGGGCGTGGCATCGTACCTCACCCTGGGCCCCCAGCGCACAGCGACACAATCGAATAAAATCAAGTGTTAAATGCCTATCAATTTGTCTTTGGATAGGACAAACACGGTAGGAAACACATTGTCATGAATTCCCATCATCCGCCTTGGACTGCCACATTACGGAGGAATCGTGGGGCTAGTCTTGGGCATGGCAATGCCATAATCTCTCCTTGTGGCATACACACAGATTGATTACGTAGGGCGTTCATGACGTATTGCACCTAAGGCAAGCAGACTTCGGTCGGATGGGAGGGGACGTCGGGCGTGGATGCTATTTTCTCCACGTTGTTCAGCACACATGTTTGCCACGACATCGGCGTTGACATGCTAACGATTGCCATTGACAGCAACGCAGCGGAGACGACATCGGGCATGAATGCCATCAATCTCTTGGCAGAAAACTATTATAAACAGTTAACGACTTAGACGTACATTTCGGTCTTTGCATTCCATCATCTCCATAGGACAAACATACACGGTCAGACTAATGGCGTCTAGGCGTGGCATGGCCCAATTATCGCCCCTTGGAAAGAACAAAGGTCGGATAATGTCGGGCGTCTGCATGCTATCAGGAAAATTGTACCACACTAAACATGGGTCCGGACCACGTCCAGCGTCGTCATGCCATCAATTGCCTCTCTGGACAACATATCATGTTAGATATGTCTAGAAGGAATGCCATCATTTGAGCCCAATTTGGGTCATCAACACACAATCAGAACTATTTCGGGAGTGGCATTTGTCACATTGCTTTTGGACACACAAAGACAGAGCGTCTAACACTCAGACCGTAGATTCCATTACTTTTCCCTCTAACAACACCTTGGTGGACGACGTCCGGGCCGTGGGTAATGCCATCATCACCCCTGGCATGCATTGGACAACACACACGATCAAAATTTGTCGTGCGTGATACATTCACACTCCTTTTTGCCAAGTCACAGTACGGAGTGGAATAACCATCGGGCTTTGATGCAATCATACTTTGTTAAAGCGTAGAAACATTAGACCTCGGGCGTGGATTTGATCATTGCCTCTTAAAAAGACAACTAAACATAATTGATCGACGTCAGTCTGGTCACTGCCTGCATGGTCCGCTGTGGCATAACAGACAGTCAGATGACGTCGGGACGTGGCAATGCATCAATGTCCACTTGGGCAGTCACCCGCAGTTCGGAGAGTCGTCGGGTCCTAAATATGCCATCTTCTCCCTTTGCAAAGCAACCACAAACGGTGTGTACGACGTGCGGGCGTTCATGCCCCATCGCCTTGGGATATGCATCAAAGTCAAACTACATAAGGGGTGGAATGCACATCAGGGACCTTGGCCATGACCACGGTCAGACGGGACATCCAGGCGGGCACGCCATCATCGCCCAGGGACAACATACGCAAAGTCGGACAAACGTCGGGTTGGAACGTCATATCGCCCTTGGGACAGCATCGATCGGTCCGGGCACAACGTCGGAGCGTAGCATGTTATCATCTCCCTCTGGACTGCACAGAACGGTGATAGGACATTGGGTTGTGGCCATTGCTATCATTGCCCGTAGTGGGGCATGCACACACACGCAGACGCTTGTCAATACAGACGTCGGCGTTATATGCCGCACATCATTGGTCTTTGGATAGCACCACGGTCGCGGATCGACATCGACTTATAATTTTGCCATTATGCGCCCCGCTGGCCCCGCTCCCCACACGTTGTGGCGGTGAGGCAGGCGGTAGCCTCTTTATCCTTCTTTTTGCTTCCCTTTTTTAAATCTCCGAGTTGGGGAGTTAGCCAAAGACGGAATTTGGAACCTGCAAAGGACCACAATAACACATCGGGTGTTGGCAGTGGCGTCCATCCGAATCAACCACGGCCTTTGGTAGTCGCACACAACGTACGACATTTGGTGTGTGGGCATTCCCATCTCTCTCTATAAGCAGCACCACGGTCGAACGTGTTAATGGCCATCATCAACCCCTAGCAATCATGGACAGAACACACATGATCATAACCTATGTCGGGCATTGTCATACCATCAAGCTCCCTTTTTGCTAGGCACACACGGTGAGATATTACGATCGTTCGGAAGGCGTGGCAGTGAATCCATCACCCTTGAAGCATACCCGATCGAAGGACCTGTTGGGTGTGTTTCGTATTTCATCCCCCTCTCCGAAAATCATACCACTTACATATAATCCTGACCAGCACGTAAGGTGTGGCAATGCCCGCTTGTCCATTGAGTCCATACAAGGTCGTAATCTAACGTCGGGCTTGGGCATAATAAACCCATCAAACTATAGCCGCCATTTTGCGCAACACTCGGTTTTAGGACGACTTCAAGCCTGACAATGTCCATCTTCGCCCTTGGACAACACAACATGGGGGGAACGACATCGTGAGTGTGTGTCAATGAATTATCGCCCTTGGGGGCATCGACACACGTCTCAGAATTACGTCGGGTGTTTTAAATGCATTCATTATCACATCATCCTTCCACGTAAATTAAGAAACATCAAGAATTGGGGGTGCACCACTGCGCAAGAGGGGTGGGCTTGAGGAACAACAAACACAATCGAGCACTAACGTTTTTGTTGTGGAATGTTATCATTAGAAATTCTCCCCTGGATAATGCATGATCATCATAAGACGACGTCGGGCGTGCATGTTAATCATCGCCCTAAAGAAAGCACACACTATCAGGATGACCTAAGTCATAAACATTTGAAAAGCACACAATGGTTGGAGTAGGATGTCGGGCGTGTGATACCAGCATCTCCATTGGGAGAAAATCACACCGCGGTCAGATGAATTCGGTGCGTGACAAATTGCTATTTTTTTCCCTTCCATTGGACAACAACACGGTGGGAGCGATGTTTGGTCGTTGGCGATGCATCTATCTTGCCCTAGGATATGAAAAACAGATTGGACTACGTCAGTCCGGGGCATACCATCATTGCCCTT
>JAKWJA010001482.1:0-16132 GCA_027704765.1 Solanum habrochaites | reverse complement strand
CCAACGGGCCGTGTATGGACTCATATATCTTCGATTTCCTCGAACAACTCCTCAGAGACCCACAACGGATTCACAGCTTGCAGGATTATCTGTTCAATAGCGCGAATGCTGGGCTAAGATTAAGTGAGTCTTTTTGATAGTTACAGCATTGAACATGTTGTTGTAATGTACTGAGATAACAGGTAGAAATACGCGATCATGACGGCGCGCCAGTATGACGGGCACTGGAACCATTCATTAAAAGACCGCTTGGTGTATCAGCCTTCGGCACGGGGTTGGTGGCATAACACTTTTGGACCTGTGTACCTGTTCTCTGGTGAACATTAAAGATAACCATACAATAAAAATTACTCAGCTTTTATAAGTAAAATCTTTTGTGGACGTTATTAGATTGACATACCAATTTTCATAATTACTGGTATATTGTAGGATACGCATGCCTTTTAACAGGCTTTCTCACCCCCATATGCCCCCTTGGCACTTTTGGGAGTCCTTCTTATTCCCCTCTCCTTTCAGGCTCACGTTCTCGTGTACGTTTTGTCGGGGCTGCCACACTCTCCGCCTCCTAGCTAGGCGGTATTGGTAAATGTTATTTTTTTCTGACTTATTAATATTATAAACCACCATTAAAGATAATCATACATTCTACTTAGAATAGAATAGTGCATTAAAAATTTAGAGATCTGTACAACAAGCTTTAAGATTGTGTGTGAATCACTTATATTATTTTAGAATGACGGGTGAGATGGAATTGTTGATGAGATCACAAGTAGATTATCAAAGGATTGTACACAGAAACCTCAATTATATTTGACGAAATATATTCAAGTGATAATTTGTCAAATCTCTTAGACTATTATTCACAACACATCATAATTGGTTAAGTCTAATTTCCATAAGAGGGAAGTGAATACTTATCATAACTATTTTCAATTACGGTATTTATATTAACTTGTGGCCCATATAATAATAGAATCAAGGACTTGATTTAATCAAGTTTCAATCACCCGTATAAATAAAGTAGAATCCATTCATTACTTGGATAATTTTAGATTTACTATTTATTGTCTTGTTTGGTCCTATGTAAATTTTTTAATTATTGAGTTAAGAATTCTAATTCATCAAATTCTTCTAAGGGGCGGCATCTTCCCGAAAATTTATGGTGATTTATTTTTTAATCAATCTAGTAAATTGAATTATGAGTGATCTCATTAATTTTTTACGTACTTATGTATTAATATATATATGAAATTAATAGAAGACTTGGAACTTGGACTTGGGCTTTGGGCTTGGACGAAACTTAAAATAACTATTTCATCTCTACATTAAAAATATTTTACAGACACGAGTAACATATATATAACTAAGGTTTCATATTCATACTATACTTTGTAATATGATACAAAACAGTACGAAAATAGGTTAAAAAATACCAGACAACCCAAACAGAAATGGCGATACATGACAGTTTTATGTACCCTCAAAATAATATTGTGATGATCGTTTTTGATAATCTATTCACAAGCTATGCAGGTTGAAAAATAGTAGTCATCATTGCTTCGTCAAGATCTTTTTCTCTCTACTCTAATCTTTTTTTGAAGTCCACAAATATATGATACACTGGCTCAAACACTGCCCACTTTTCTCGCTTTTCATGTTGACTTTGGACAAGTTGGGTTACAATTCCCATACTATTACTCTTTATACTTTAAATTGATCTTGTAAGAATCATCTGTTTTTGATTCATCTCATCTCCAACTATATTTGTTTTCTTCCGGTTTCTTTCTTTCCACCTTAAATATCTTTATTTCAGGGAACCGATGGCCCGTCATGATTCTTTTGTGTGATCTGTCATCTGGCATGAAAACTTTTCGCAACCTCATCCTCAAATGCCCCTGCATGCAACAAAAATTTAAAAAGAGTTGTATTATTTAGGTTGAATATATATTTGATAAAACCAATAAGTATTATTAAAAAATTATATAACGAAAGTTTTAGCTCCTGCATTATAGTATATCTTGATTGGATACATAAAATAATTACAAAATTTCCCTACTTTGACCATTTGATCACTCTGACTACGGTGTCAGACGATTGCTTCAACATCCATCGCAATGAAGCAACTATCATCTATACTTTAACATAATAACAAAGGATCTTCCACACAAGTTTTTTCAATATCGAATTTGACCCTCCACCAACATAATTTGAACAAGTTGAGGGAGTCTCATATTTTTTTTGCTATAATTGACAACACTTGCAAAACAAAAATCTTCAGCTGTAAGGTCTGAAATCGCTGGTTCAATTTTCACCTAAGAGAATGGAATATCAAATATTTTTCACAGAATTTAAGAAATATTTTGAATAGTAAAGTATATTTTTCAACTGAATTGTAATTACACTAAAAAATTATCTAGGTCAGGCATTTGATATAAGTAATTTTTGAGAATAAATCATACATAGACCTAACAATAGTGTCGTACCCCTGTTTTTTTCCAGTGTGTGTGATCTTGCTTGTAAACAATTTCAAGTCCCTTGTAAACTTGCATTTTTAAGGAGTTGGTTATTTCTCCTTAAAAATTGGTGGCACGGTCAAAGAGAGAACGAGATTTTAGATTTGTCCCTGTTCCTGTGGGCCAAAATTATTAAATATAACCTTTCTTCTTTGTTTACCTCTTCATTTTTCCGGAAAGTGTCATTTTATCTACAAAAAAAAATTGTTTATAATAGTGAATCATAAAGCATCCATAACAAATCTTAAAACTATAAGTAGTAAGTAGAAAACCTTGACATTTACTTGGCATATACCTATCTAAAAATAATAACAAATTTTGGTCTTGATGGTCGATGTGAAAAACATTACATTTAGATTTTATTAAGTAAAATTTTTTTCCTTATAACTGTTCACATCGCCCAATTTCCTAATTTACTGATATAATGGTTTAGAGGCATGAATGACCTTTAAAAAGTTTATTAGATATGTCAACTTACTTTGTTTAACATTACTTATTTATATCCTTTTTTTCTCAGATTTCGTTAACTTTTCCTTTTTCTTCCGACTCCGTCTCTCCTCTCTTTGTCTTTTCATCTTGCACGTTGTTCTTTATTGTTTTCTCTTGCTTCTGTCCGTTCTTTCGAGACTCCCCCGTTACCACGCTCTTCTCCCGTACCTCTCGTCTTCTGAAGAAATAATAGCTCATACAAGAATTTAGAGATATGGTCACCTTACATTTTTTGCGATTAAGCTTAAATGGTTTTAGGATGACATTTCTATATGTATTTGTTTATGAGATCACAAGTAATACAAACGGAATTGGCACAAATACTCAATAATAATTTTGACGAATATATGCACGTGATATCATCAAATCTTACACTATCAAAACAACACATCCAGTTGTTAATAATCTAATTCCATCGAGGAGTGGAAGAATTGAAATCGATAACTATTCATTTTTACGAGTATTTAATATTAACCTTGTGCACCATAGAAAAATATCTAGCTCGTTTATTGAATCAAGCTTATATCAACGTTATTAGAAATTAGGTAGAATATATTCATATCGATAGATTACATTTAACTATTTAATCTTTCTTTGTCCTATTTTAAAATTTTTTAAGTATTGAGTCAAAATTCTAATTCTTCAAAATCCATTTAGGGGAATCTTCCCGAACATGTATGGTGATTTATTTTTTAATCATCTACTTTAGCTTACATTAGAATATAATTAACAAATATATAAGACTTTGGACTTGGAACTTGTTGCTTGGGCCTAATTGATCTCACCTTAAAATAACTATTATTATCTCTATCTTCTCATTTTTTTACAGACAAGCGTAACTTTATCGAATAAGGGTCATAATAATATATATAATATATATTTTAATGCTATACAAACTGTATAAAATAGGTCAAAAAATAAAGAGACCAAAACTGAAGATGGCGATAATGACAGTTTATGTACACTTAATAATAATATTGTGATTATTGTTTTTGAGAAAACTCTTCACAATGTCTAGGCATGGTAGCAAAACAATATTCGTCCATGCATCGTCAAGATCTTCTACTCTATCTTCTTTGAAAACGTCTGTAGAAATTATATGATGTACTGACCACATTTTCTAGCTTATTAATCGTTTAATCTTGTAATGTTGGTTACAAATTAACATACGAGTATGTAAAAATATAAATTTTTCTTGATAGTGGATGTAGAAAAAAATTATATTAAGCTTTTATAGTAAAATCTTTTTGTGGACTTATTAATTGACATACCAATTTCATAATTACTGATATATTTTAGGATAAGAATGACTTTTAAAAGTTATGTAATGTCAACTTGAATTTTGGGAATTTATTAAATATATTTTAAGATACAGTTTTTATGTAGCGTTGTTAGTATATCACATAGAGCTGGGCTTTTATGGTAAAAAAATGGAGTTGTTATAGAACGTAGTAATTAGTAAACCAAATAAATATATAAATGCATATATTATAGATAAGAAGAGTTCATTAAAAAATTTAGAGATAAAGTAACCTTTTTAATTTGGCAATTAGTTTATATTATTTTGGATACGTTTCGAACTGTATATCGTTAGAGATCACAAGTAGAGTAGTTCAAACTGATTGTACAAAAGAACTCAATAACATTTTTGACGGATATACTCTATGATAATGCGTCAAAATCTTTAACACTATTCAACAATACATCTAAACTGTTAAGTTATTCATAAGATGGGGAAGTGAACAATTATCGAAAAAATTTTCAATTACGTTATTTATATTAACTGGTGCACAATAATAATAGATAAGGAACTTTATTGACTAAGACTTTCAATCACCGTGATTAGGAGTTAGGTAGATAGAATTATATTCATTACCGATAGATTACAAAATTACTATTTTATCTTCTTGTCTATGTCCTTTTTTTTTTTTAAGTATTGAGTTGTTAGAAATCTATCTCAAAATCTTTTAGGGTGGAATCTTCCCGAACATTTATGGGATTTATTATTTATCACTCTATTAGCTTGACTTATTGAGTCCGATCTCATGTAAATTGGTTATGTACATATTTGTATTAATCATATTTAAATATGAAGACTGGAATGGAGCTTGGGCTTGGAATCGAAACTTAAAAATAAATATTCATCTATAGATAGGAAATTTTGTTTGATAGCAAAGTAACAATATAGTGATAGAAATAAATAAGGTCCATAACTACATTTATTTTTAAATGCGATACAACATATATAACATAGGTCCAACAATAAAAAGAGACGAAAACAAGAAGAAGGCTGATAATGACAGTTGTGTACTCTCAATAATAATATTGTGATTATCATTTTGAGAAAGGAAATATTTTCACATTAGCTAGGCATGGTTGCAAAACAGTATTCGTCCATGCTTCGTCAAGATCTTCTTCTTATTCTTCTTTGAAAACGTCCGTAGAAATAATATGCTGCAACTGACCACATTTTTTTTATCTCATTAATCGTTGAATCTTGTTTCAAAGTTGGTTACAAATTAACATACTAGTAATCTAAATATTATAAAAAATTTCTTGATGGTTGCTGGATGTGAAAAAAAAAAATTACATTCAGACTTTTATAGTAAAATCTTTTTGTGGACTTATTAATTTATACCAATTTCATATATATGCTATTAGGATAAGAGAACTTTGAAAAGTTTATTAGATATGTCCCCCCAACTGAATTTTTGTATTATATTAAATATATTTAGGAAAAGAGTTTTTAAGTAAGTGTTAGTCGATCACATATAGAGCTGGGCTTTTATAGTAAAAATGTGAGTTTTTTATGATTATTAAAATATAAACTATAATTAATATATATAAATTCATAATATTTTAGAATAAGAATCGTAATTAAAAATTTAGGATATATACCTTAACTTTTGGGGATGAAGCGTAACATTATTTTAGGATGACGTTTCTAGGAGTTGATATGTTTTGAGATCACAAGTAGTTACAAAAGATTCGTACAAGAACTAATAATATTCTGACTGAATATATGCATGTGATTAGGTCAATCTTTTACATATTCAACACCACATCATAGTTAGTGTTAAGTCTAATTCCATAAGAGGGAAAGTGAACAATTATCAGACAAACATTTCGATACGAGTATTCCTTTTAGGGTGGAATCATTCCCGAACATTTTATGGTGATTTATGATTTTATAACTTATTAGCTGGACATTATGAGTGATCTATGTAATGGTGTGTACCACGTATTTGTATTAATATATATTTAAATATAGAAGACTTGGACTAGACTTGGGGCTTGGGCGCTTAGATCGAAACTTTAAAATAAATATTCATCTATAGATAAGCATTTTTTTTTACAGACCCAAAAGTAACATAGATAGAATTAAGGGTCATATCATACATATATATTTGTAAAGCGATACAAACTGTACAAAATAGGTCAAAAATTAAAGTGACCAAAACAGGGAAGATGCCGATAATGACAAATTTGTGTACACTAATTAATAAGATTGTGATGATCGTTTTGGAAACTCTTCACATGATCTAGGCACATGGTTGCAAAACAGTGTAATGTAACGAACCATTTGGTCATTTAACAGTAATAGAAGGATTTTAGTTCATAAAATACTCCTATATATTCTAAATATTATATATGGATTATTTCATGACACAATTTATAGAAGTAATGCGCCACTGGTTAATAATTTATTTAGTTGGTGGTTAAATAAAATAAAATTATAACTTATAGTGGTTCACTTCACCACTTTTATAATTATTCATAATAATAATCAGGGTTCCTATCTTGAGTCATACACTTTAGAGGGAAACTTAGCGATAGAGAACACGAAGAGCGGGGCAAAAGAGGTTCCTCCGGTAGAAACTATACTACTGAATTTGTTCTTGCTAATTGATAGGAGGAAAATATTATTTTAACATTAATATTAAATTAGTCAATTGTGTTTCCTTATAAAGTGTGGGACCCACAAACTAGGGTTCATTTATTACTTGGTGGGAATTTAATAAATTGTACAGAGAGAAATGATTAGGGTCGGTTTAATTTATAGCTGCTACTAAAAATACTACTATATATTGGGTCATATCTCATCCTTGATAAAATTTATATTTTACTTAAGTGGGAAATAGGTCGTTCTAATTTTGGGTTCTAGTGTACAAAAGTAAGAATTGTAAGGTTTTACATATATGTATTGCACTTCATTATACTTTAGATTTAGGGGAAAGCAGAACTTTACAATTTATTATATGAAAATTAGGGTTGTTTAAACTAAAGTTCTTAAAATAAGAATTCAAATTTAGAGTGATTATTAGGAGATAGGTTAGAAGTTGTACCAATATAAGTGTTAAGATCCATTTTATTTCCAAATAAGCATGTTTCTAGATTGAAAATGTGCGCAAAAGCATTGGAGGAAGTAGCTTGCTTGATTTCGGTTATTCGCTGGAGCCGGAGGTATAGGGTTATGGTTTATGCTATTTGTAGTAAAACTCTTAATAGTGTCTGATATGCATTGAATAATATTGTGAGTTTTAGTTTTCTGTACTTGATTCTGGTGATCTGTGTTTTGGGTCGTGGTGTTTTGTAATGGTCTGAAAATCCCGAGGACCGTGGAAGTATATCTAAACCACCTCTATCGAAAGTTAGTAATGCCTTGAATTGAATAAATAAGGCTCGTGTGAAATATTATAACGGAATGAAAAAAGTGGTGTGATATTTACATGATAAATATTAAAGGTTTTTCTTGGATCGGGAGTGTCAAGTTCCGAACGGTTTTATTTTTGGATCGGAGAAGGTCACGTTCTGACAAGGTCTTCTTTGATTGGAGTGTCACGTTCTGACACGGATTATTTTTTGGAGCGGGTGATGGTAACGGTTCCGACCACGATATGTTTTATCGTGAAGTGTCAGGTTCCGACACGATAAATAAAGGAATTATAAACAGTTGAATGAATGGGAAGATACTCAATCTCAAAGAACCAACTCTAAAATGGTTTGGTTTGGAGGCATGAGTCCTCATGTGTGATCTTGATTACTTGACTGTATACGTGCTTGCTTGATTGTTACTGACAACTTGTTCATGTTGTTTGTTGCTTATCCCATGCTATGTGTTTGTAGTTATTTTCCATAACTATTATTCCTGTCTATTAGTTCCTATTTTGGGTTTTGACGTGATACTTACTAAGTACAGGTTGCTCGTACTGAGCCCTTACTTGTTTCTTCTTTGTTTTCCTTTTATGAAATGCATCGAGTGTACCTATGACTCTGATTTCCCTGATCTCTAGCCAGCCTCCCGATATCAAGTGTTTCCAGGGGTGTTGAGCACTATCCATCAAGCTCGTGTTGGGTTCTTCGGTCACGACATTGATGTCCTATACTTTCGGAAAATTACCATGTTATTCTTTTCTTTTGGGTGTGGATTTTGATATCTTAGACTTAGTATGGGAAATTAGATATCCTTGATGTGTGACTTTCAGGTTTTGGGAAATGATATTAGGAACATTTGAGTGCCGCGTTAGCTTTGTATTTTGTAAGTTAGGTAAATTGGTGGGTTCGCTCACTTAAGAGGTAGCTAAGTGTGGGTTGCCACTCACGCTCGTTTATTGGGCGTGATTATAAATTGGTATCAGAGAGTTAGGTTCGTTGATCTAATCCACAACACATGTATAGGAGAGTCTTTGCGGACGGATACGCCTTTACGTTTCTTCGAGAGGCTATAGGACTTTAAGAAAACTCATTTATTACTTTCTTTCGTGCCTACTACTGAATCCAATTGGTATCTAGTTGATACAAATTGGTATCTTGACTTCTTCACTCTATTTCAAATATGGTTAGTACTAGAGTATTAGGAGTTGAAATAGCTACAAGAGAGAAGAAAGATTTTCCTTCGTAATAGGTATATTTTCTGGATAGCAAAATATGGTGGTAGTCTCATGTTGAGTGCCGATTAGTAAAGACACTACTATGACTTCATAGAGTAAGGATATATCAGAGACGGTCGTCGATACTTACTTGGTTAGAGTTAGAAAGTGTGATTTTTTTTTTCAATTGGTCTTAGAAGTAAAGCGAATTGTTTGGCCTATAGAGAGAACAAATTTGATAATGTTTTGCAATTATTCAATGGATAGAAATAGGTGTTCTATTTGGGTACGATCTTATCGATAGGTATGATGAGTTCTAGTGGGGTATCTAACAGACTTTCACGGTGTGGCAGTACTAGGGTTATGTGGAAAGGGTATGTCTATTTTAAAGTAAGAATACTAACTCCTAAAGAAAAGAAGGTTATAGTGTCCTGCTGTGAAATGTTCAGAGAATGAGATTCATTTTTTCATTTTCAATTTGAGGAAAACCCAACATGTAGACCTACAGGCAATTTGACAATGCATTATTTGTCAGAAAGAAATATTTTAACGGTGGATTTTGGTACAATACAATGTATTTAGCTTTGTGAGATGTATATTGAGGGTTCTGAATGAGGAATGACAATTTATCTTAGTTTCAAAAAAGTAGATTGCTACCAGGATGGACAAAACTTATAGGGGGAAGCAAAGAAAAAGTCCTATTGAGTTATACTTGGGTGAACAAATTCAAGATTTTAGTAAGAAAATGCTATAAAGCGAGTAGTCCCTTAAATTTTGATTGGTATTACCTGACGTTTAAGGTGTCATTGTCGAGGAAAAAGGTTAACTTCTTGATGAGGAAAAGTCTAGCTAAGCATGATGGTTAAAAAGAGAAAGTTAAATATATGACCCTATAGATTTTATGTGTGTTGGCAATAATAGTATCGAAAATTCTCATTTAGAATTAGTTTAGTGGCAACAAAGTCTTGAAAGTGTTTCACCAGTTCTGATATCAAGTTTAGTATTTGCTTAAGAGTTGGACAGTAGGTCTAATCGTACTTGAAAAGGGATTGAAATTATTTTTTTATTCGGTTTCCAATTCTATTAGGAAAAGAATTGAAATTATAATCCTATTAGTAGTTGATTTGGACTTTGTAAGGAAAAACACAATAGTATAAATAGAGGATGGTCTCAAGAGAAAAATTGAACTACTCATTAGTATTCTCCTTGAAAGACATTAGGACATAAGGGAGGTTTTGAGAGAGAAGAGAGAAGATAGAAAAAATATTTATTTTGTTGAGACTTTTTCTACTCGACCAGCAACTTCAGATCGTGTTGTTAAATGTAAAATAACCGGTTGATTCGGGATGAATGAAATTTTAAAATGTTTTTTTGCCATCTTGGCTGGGTTTGATTTGAACGGTGAAGATTGGATTCAGATGCCTGCAAAATCATTTTTTTTTTGCACAACAGTTGCGTTTGGATGGTGCTTGCATGTAAAATTGTAGAGACATTGTATTTATAGTTTGTATTATGAGGTGTTTTAATATAATATTTAATAAAATGAATATTAATTTAAGACAATGGAAGTGATAAAGAGGTATATTTTGGAGGTTTAGAATTGAGTTGAGGGACTTGTTGTTTTATCTATTTTGTTTTGGTTAAGGTAAAGGTGTCACAGGTTCATCAGATTGATTAAAATTTATTGGATAAGACTTTAGAAAAGAGTGTATATACGTTCAACTCGAGCATGATAATAAGTTCTTTTGTGGTTATGAGTACAATAATAAGTACTATTAAATTTTTAGCAAAGGATATGGTAAGATGTATGAAGAGACGATTAATGATGCGCGAAGATACATGATTCCTAAAAATCTTCAAGGTATGAGATAATGTTGATAGATAAGAGGATTGATTTACACAATTGAATAAAACAATTCAATTCTTATATATATATATATAAGTGTACATTAGTGGTGGATGTTTATCAAGGTATAGATTGGTTAAAGTAAGAACTGATGAATCACATTTAATATAAAGCATTTAGAAGGACTTGGGAAATAATTAATAATAATAATAATAATAATAATAATAATAATAAATAAATAAAATAAAATTTGCGTAAGAGAGTCAGCAAAAAGGGAACAGAGTATGTTGTATGAAAAAATTTCAAGATATTTAGAAGTTATATGTCATGCTTTTTTTTTTTTTTTTTGTTTTTTAGAAAGTGAAGGGATAAGATCTCTTGTACAACCCTAGTTGTAGTTGAAGGTTGTATGATTTTCGCGTAGAGATAAGATATGGAGTATGAGAGCTGAAATAGTTGAGAAGATTACTAGGGGTTATTCATCGGACTTTTATAAGTGGAATTTGATTGGTTGACAAACATGAGTGGTATGGAATGGTTTAGAATGGTTAGCTAAAGCATGGTGTGTGGAAGTGGTGGGAAGTTGCCCTGGGGTGATTATAATAGTTTTACTCGACGGAGAAAAGGTACTAATGTTTGAATTAGGTTATATTAACTTATTGGGACTCGTATATTGTCATGAAATGCTTAATAGAAAGAGAGATAGTCATAGTTAGAAACATGAGTAAGAAGGAATACTTTGATTAATGATGGTTGTGGGGGGAGGTAAGGTAGATGCTTTCAATGAGATGGTTAGGATATTTTATTAATATTAAAAGTGTTGAATTCATTTGATGGGGATTTGATAAACAAGTATTTGTGCACACAGACAATAAAGATGAGGGGACACCCTCTCAATTAGATGTAGGTAGCTAAAAAATGAAAGAGTAGATTCGGATGAAAAAAAGTGTTTGATATGGACAAACTAGGAAAGAGGTATCTGAGAGAATTATTCGACCTGCTTTATGTATTAAGAATATTTGATTGTCCTCGTGGTAGAGCGGAAACCTTGGTTAGACGTGTTCATTCTTGTTACGAAAGATTTGGGTGCTGTTGTTTGAGAAGTTAAAGTATACGTGACTTAAAACAACAAAATTTGGAATATTGAGAATTTATAAGAAAGCGATCAGTGTTCGATAGACATAAAGATTTTATCTCATAAGCGGTATCATGGTTGGATAAGGTGTGATGAACAGTGAGGGACCAATGGATCTAGTTTGTCATTTTCAGGTTTGTCTATGATAGCTACTAATCTGCCTTTCAGATAGTTTGTTAGAATTTTGGATGCTTGGTGTATCATTCAATGGTTGTTACTTGGATATTTCCATATTTGGATCCAAATGAGTTAGATTTTCCTCGATGATTACGTAATCTCTAAAGACTCATATTTTTAGAGGCTTAAGCTGAGGAAATGTTTTGTTGTGAGCAAATGTATTCTTGATAAGATCTATGATGGTTTGTGCATTATGAGTTGTGGTGGATGGTTTAGGAAACTCCTGGTTTTAGCCAATACTGATTTAGGATTGTATCATGATTATGTTTACAAAAAAATTATTATTTATCATGATGGTTGTGTCCAGGTCTTCTAGTGGAAGAATCAATTAAGTTGAAGGGTTACTCACTAGGGAATAGTTTTGTTGTTACTGAGTTAATACCAACGAATCATTGGTGTATAACATGGCTCCATTGAGGCATTGTATGTGAGGAGGTGTAGACTTAATTGGTTTTGGTTCGGTTAATTTTGAGGTGAGATTTGGGTAATAATATTGTAAGAAATAGTTGAGACAAAACTATCCGTTTTTACCTCGCCTTCTTTTGAGCGTGGAGGACGGAAACGATGGTAAATTGGTAAAACTAATTGTAAGAACCCATGCTTGGTTCATTTCTAGAGTAATTACAGCAACGCATTTTAGCCAAGAAAATACTTCCTATATATTCTAAATAGATATTATGGACATATTCTATGACTACAAAAAACATGACCTTAGAATTAATGTGACGCTCTGCGCCACTTTTAATAATTACTTTAGTTTGGGGTTTTAAAGAATAAGAATAATATTAAACTTTATAGTGGTTCACCTTTTCACATCTTTTATAATGATTCATAATAATAATTAGGGTTCCTATCTTAGAGTACATGTGTAAACTTAGAGGGAACTTAGCGATATAGCGACAACGAACTAGCAGGAGGCGACGCGTTCCTCAGGTCAGAACAACCTAACTATCTTGAATTTGTTATTGCTAATATGGTAGGAGGAAAAAAGATTATTTAACATTAAAGTGATTAAATTGTCCATGGGTTTTCCTTATAAAAGTTGTGGGACAACAACTAGTGGATCATTTTATTACTTGTGAAGAAGTTATGTAACAAGGTCTTTTGAGGCAATAACGCCCCTATGAAATCAGCCTTTTTAATAGAGGGGATAGGGTAAATGTGTTCTTTCGTGTATAACACTGCTAAAAAATACTTACATATATTTGGGGGTCCATATTCATTTCTAAAAAAATTATATTTTACTCTAGTGGGAATAGGAGGCGTTATTAACTATTGAATTACTGGGTACAAGTAATAGAAATTGTACGGTTTTAACATTATAGTGTATTGCTACTTTTTTTTTTTTTTTTCCCCCACCATAAATACTTTAGATTAGGAAGCAGAACTTCATTTTATATAAGAAAATGAGGGTGTATTAAACTTAAAGTTCTTAAACTAAGAATTCAACTTTTAGAGTTGATTTCGGCACACACACAGTGAGCGTATTTGCGCCCCACGATTACCCCATCTTAAGTGTCTACAGATCCATTTACTTACAAATAATGCATGATTAATAATGGAAAATGTTCGCAAAAGCATTTTGGAGAACTAGCTGCTGATTTCGGTTCTTCGCTTGGAGGTAGGTTATGGTTTATTCTATTTGATAGTAAAACTCTTATAGTGACTGATGCATTGAATAATATTGTGAAGTTTTCTATGTTACTTGATTCTATGATTGTGTGTCTCTTGGTCGTGTGCTTTGTATTGGTTTCTGTGAAAATGCCGAGGCAGCTTGGACATGTATAATCATTACCCAGCTTATACAACATCCCCCTCTTTCACCGCTACCCCCCCCCTCACCAACCCCCCACCGTAAACCACCTCTATCGAAGTAATGCCTTGAATAAATAAGGCTCGATGAAATATTATTAACGAATGAAAAAGTGGTGATATTAAATGATAAATTAACGGTATTCTTGGATCGGAGTGTCACGTTCCGAGACGGTATTTTTGGATCGGAGTGTCACGTTCCGAGACGATATTCTTGGATTGGAGTGTCACGTTCCGACACGATATTTTTGGATCGGAGTGTCACGTTACGACACGGTATTCTTGGATCGGAGTGTCACGTTTCGACACGATAATATTAAAGGATAAACATGTTGAATGAATGGAAGATACTCAATCTTAAAGAAATCAACTCCTAAAATGGTTTGGTTTGGAGGCATGAGTCCTCATGTGTGATCTTGATACCGTTGACTTTATACGTGCTTGCTTTATTGTTACTGACACTTGTTCATGTTGTTTGTTACTTATCACATGATATGTGTTGTAGTTAATTTCATACTATTATTCTTTGTATATTAGTTACTATTTTGGGTGATCGATGAACTTTACTAAGTACATGTGTATAGTACTGTGCCCTACGTGTTTCTTTGTTTTTCCTTTATATGAAGTGCAGCGAGGTACCGATGACTTCTGATTTTCCCTGATCTCTAGACAGGCCTACCGAATATCAAGTTCAGGGTGACTATGGTAAAAACCAATTTAGTCGGTTTTGAGCAGGTAGGAATTAGTTCTGATAAATATACTGGATGCGACGGAACCGTCACACGCTGCGTTAATCCCACACGATGTCAGCTTCCTCTATAATTTATTTTTGGGTTGTTTGGACTATTATATTTATAATTAATTAGTGGAGTAGCTTTAAATATGAAATTAATAGTGGGGTAATTTTTTATTATATCTTTAGTTAAGGGGTATTTTGGGAGTTATTTATTATTTCTTTAGTTAGTGGGTAGAGAAGAAATAGTATTAAAAACAAGTAGGGGTACTTTTACTATTCGCTATATGTATTATAAATAAGGGTAATTATCACCAAGGGGAAAAGGAAGGAAACTCACCTGCAGAGGACAACTTAAACACTTTGGTATCTTCAAATTGAAAAGGTTCTTAGGAAATAAGGAAGGCAACGGCATTGGAGGAGGTCGTTGCTGATTTCGATTCTTCGGTGGAGGTGGTTATGGTTTATTTCTTATGGTGATGATAAATTCTTAAATAGCGAATTGATTATGTATGGGATGATATTTGTAAAGTCTTCTATTACTGAGTTTGTGGTTGGTTGTATTATATATGATTGTGTGGTTTCCTAAAATATTGAGATATTGAATTTTATTCTTGAAAAACTCTCTTTGAAGTGATGCCTTGAAAAAAAGAAGGCTGAGGGAAATAAACAGATTGAAAACAGTTTAATAAATTAAAATTACATTTTGGATGGGAGTGTACGTTCCGTCACGGTGTTTGGATAGGAGTGTCACGTTCGACCGGTTATTTTTGGAATCGGAGTCAGGTCACGTTTCCGACACGAATTTTTTGGATCGGAGAGTGTTAGAGCGTAAGATACGGTATTTTTGGATCGGAGTAGGAGTGTCGCGTTCGAACACGGTATATTTGGTCGATAGGGAGTGTCACGTTCCGACACGGTATTTTGGATCGGAGTGTCACGTTCCGAAAACGGTATTTTTGGATCGTAGTGTCCGGTCCGACACGGTTGTTTTTGGACGGAGTGTCACGTTTCGACACAGGTATTTTTGGGAGGAGTGTCACGTTCCGACACCGGTATTTGGATTGGAGTGTCACGTTCCGATTACGGTATTTTTAATTGAAAAAACCCTTCCCACTAATCTTGAATGATATTATTTACTCAAAATTCAAAGAAAAAATATTTCCCAAAGGAGTATGGTGTGCGAGGCATGAGTCCTTCCAAAGGTGTGCTGATATGTGATGATGGTATGTAACCTAGTATGGTGTTGTGTCAATGACTTATGTATTTGTTGTGTGATTGCCATTCTGTTAAGTTTGTGGGTTGACTGTATATTAGTATTCGGTTTAAATATTGTTTTTATATTTTGAGTTGGGCCGCATGTACCTCACTCAGTACGTGGTGTTCCTTGTATGACCCCCCTACTTGTATTTATCTTCTTTGTTAATTTTGTGGAGTGCAAGCCCGTGTGCCTCCGTCCCTTCACCCCTCGCCCTCCCCGTTTCGCCCGTCTTCCGCCTCTCCGCTTCCCTGGTGCGCTCTTCTTCTCGTCGTGCTGTGGCTTTTTCTTCCGTTTGC
>JAKWJA010001481.1:0-29202 GCA_027704765.1 Solanum habrochaites | reverse complement strand
GGCCAGTCGAGCAGGAGGACAGAGGAAGTGTTAATCGCAGAAAAAAGAAACGGCAAGTAAAATAGTCGCGGAATCGTACCCAAAACGACTTGTGGCTCACAACAAGGGTTATGATAAAATTCTCCATCTGCCATAAAAGTCTAAGCAATTTGACAGATTTAATCCGCCTATAACTATACATATTTGAAAAGAAACTAAGTTAGTATGAAAGGGTGTTATCTAAGCACCGCAGAACTAGATATGAGACTGGGTCCCCCCTTCCGTACGTAGCCTGAACGGTATGTTTCACATGAAATCTAATAGATTGAGACTGCAATATGCCCATATGCTGGACCTAGGGGTATTCTAATACATGAATACTAGGCTCTTAAACTTTGGTTTCGAAGCACATTAGAAGAGCTAGTGATCCATCTAGAAAAATCATTCATCGTAGGTGTGTTACTTTTGCCGAGACCACGATTCTTTTCATTGTCGCATTTTATGACACCCCAGTAATTCATTTTAGTGCGGGGGTGCATCATGGTCGCTATGTCGTTTAAGGTGATATATGGCCATCATGTTAAACTGGACGACAGAGTAAATGGATATTTGACTTAGGGTGAATTGAAGATCTAGTTTTTATAGGTGGGGTATGTAATTACTCGCGGTACGCGTAGACATTGACACAGGGAGTTTGTCACTTGTAGGTAAGTTTCTAGGAGGGTTGTTCTTGGAGTTGCGAATAATGATAGCGGAGTGAATGAGGGATCGATGTTTTATGATACATGTGAGTGTTAGTCTGTGATATGATTGTTGTCTGGTTGATGAATAGTTTATGTTGGGGTGGGTTTATTTGCGGGTGGTGCTATGTAAGTGATTGTGATGCATACTAATTACTCTCCTCCACCTCAAATAATCTAGCAAGCAAACAAGCTTACTCTATGTTTCCTAATCTTACATCTACATTGGTTTGTAGTGGAGAGAGTAAATGGGCTATCACATGACCAATTATCCCCCGTGTCACAGGTTGGGCTAAGGGATCAGTGGGTAAGTGTTTATGTCCTAATTACTCACTTGATAATGATCTAATGGAATATGCAATATGTAATAATCACATCTATCATGCAACCTCCACATCAATAATCCTAATCTTTCGACTCTATAAATAAACACTAGCTAATATGTTGCATTGAAAATCAATTACATTGTACAGAAGAGAATCTAACTGCTATACACTGTGCCATTAACAGAAAACTAAAATATCTCAAACAAAAATTCTCCCACGGACTAAATACAGACTACATCTCTAATCACAAATCACGATAATAAACAGCCACCCATACTGAGCTCCATGAGCCGTACAGCAAATCCTTAGAGGAAAGCAATCGATTTGAAGCAAAGCTTGGAACCATCTTCTCCTCTAACAAACAAACGTCCTTAGCCTAGAAAACATCACCAATCATAGTTTATCGCCACGCAAAAAAAAGGCAATAAAAGACTACAATAAATTTCAAACTAATCTACACGATCATTAAATAGCAGAACAAGCCTTAGTACAGATGTTGAGACATAAATCCTATTTCCATGATGTTTTCTTTGCGGAATATTACTGGTAATTTACGCAACTAATATGCGCATCTACATATGACACTAATATACTGAGCCATACACTATCCGATTATGCACATATTAACTCTGAATTGTTTTAGGGAAATCGTGCAGCACAATAGTGATATAGAATAATCAACTACAAACAAAAAACCCCATGACACTTATAAATTAATAAGTCCTAATTATGACAAAGTCCTAAGCTATAGCCTACAAAGTCATAAGAATAAAAGTCAATTCCGTCATATACATTAACCGAACACTTTTTTAAACCCGATCACATGTTATACTCATGCTCAGTGTTTTTTCCCAGTCCTCGAAGGGAGACGACTCTAGTGTCCATCTGTGGTGTACTCTCCGGGTGGGACTGTAATCAGAGTAAATTTCCACTTGAACCCTCTTGATACATACTCCATTGGGGCTTGTCCCTTGAGTTTTTGTTGGCGTGATGTTGATTTAGGAGTTCCATATCGGATGGTGGTTATTAACGATAGTTTTGTGTTAATATCCATCACTAAATGCAAGAAATAAATGCCCCTTTCAACATAAAATACGCACAAATATCCCACACAACATCGTCTACAAAACAACAAACACAACAACGATATAAAGATCCTTACCATACAGTCCGTGTGAATATTCATTAATTGAACCAATCATAAGAATCACTCAAAATATGTATCGTATTTAATCTCATATACAGAGAATACATTTATTCGCTCCCCCGAATACTACAGATCAAACTACATTACTGACTGTTCATAAACTTAATATCACCGACTACACAACAATCCACTTTGAAAGTACTTTCCCCCTTATACGTGGTTTTATAATAAAATTAAACACAAAACTTGTTTTGAGGAAATCATTTGTTTCGCTTCTTTTCAGAAGTGAACAGAGAATCTAAGAATTAATGGGCAGAACAAAGGCAACAGTGATATGGACACGGGGTCTCATCGTGAGTAGAAAGAATGCCCGGAGATTAGGTATGAACATTAATCTCGCCGCTGGCCCTCATTTTTGGTTGTTCAATGTTAACTGTCTATCCAGAATTTAATTGTAGGGATATCACCTCATTTGAATTTTTCTAAAAAACCTTTCCAACGCCTAAAGTCACCTCTTACACACTTCATCTTTGATAGCATATGGAACATAACTCACACGTATCTCACAAGCTCATCTAACCCCCTACTCACTCTCAATAGTGACGAGTTTACGTTTATTGCGCAGTGATTTTGGGACGCATGTAATGGTCTATGTCACCCCCCACCCCCTGCACATCCTTGTGTAGTCTGGAGCGGATTATGTGTTAGCGGGTGTGTTCACCTCTTTACTTGGAGAACGTACTTGATTCCTTAATGAATTCTCTTACACTGAAGTTTAGAAAAAGGTCCTAGTTGTTGATTTACCCTAATGCAATATCAATACCAAACTGGTACCTAAGAAGTACAACTGTTTTAAATATCAACTAGTCTAGTACTATTTTACTTACGCTCATAAATCATTCGGCTGGCTTGTGGATGAAATTTTTTAATAATTTATAATCCAATAGTTTCATATCCTTATCTATGGTTTTAGTCCACCTATTTGCTTGGCAATGAATGGTATTTTTGTTTTTTCACAGCATGATCCGGTATTTCTTTTCATAGAATGTTTGGCCCGCACTTGTTCGAACATCAAAGGACACCGAGAGCCTACTCTACTTCGATGTGGACCATGGCTCAAGTTGTGTTAGGTGTGATCATTATTTCTCTGGCTATGGAGAGTTTGACTGGTAATGCATGAGTGGTAGCTTATATGGCTAGGGAGGCCACTGTTTGCTCACGCCTTATACTGGTCATTTTCATAATATAGGCATTGGAACTTATGATACTAGCGAGCAGCTGTTTTGGATTGGTAAAATGCAATAGTTTTGAACAACTTTTTGTTTTAGGTCCCATTATGGCCATATTATTAAGCTTTCTTTCTCTCTGGATCGACAACAAGAAAGATGTATTTTAATGTGTATGGTGGGCCTTCACATAGTACCATGATCTAATAATAAGTAGGAATGTCCATATGATTCTGATCTTCTGATAGTAATAATGGTGCATTGGTTCCATGTGCCCCTATTTATATTTTTTTTTATAGATAATGAATATGAAGATATTGGACATAAAAAAAACCCTTTTGTTGACTAGAAACAATTATTAGGTCCGTCGTAAAGGCCCCACTTAACAAATTATAAAAATCGTAACGATCAGAACAATTAACATAACGATAAACAAATAAAAGAGGAAGTTATTGTAAATCTCTCATCTTTTGCCATCTTCAAGTCTATAGTTTTTCTTTGCATGGCCGTTGTCGCAGTCAAATCTATTGGTTCAGTTTTCCCCCTCCCACCTCCCTCAACACAACTCTCCGTCCAAGCGTCTGTAACCAAAGCCTTCTGCCTCGGTTCTTGGGATTATTCCAGCAAGACACATCTTCCCACTTTTCTCAAAATGGTCCATAAAAACTAGCCCGTGTAAGAACACAGTTAAGACCTTTTGCTTGGTGTTTGCTCTATACGAAACAGTAAGATTTGGTGAGGTTCTCGTCCCTGCATTTATTGGCAGTCAAGGTTTCCATACGATATTGAGCTCCATTATAAAGATTACCATTTTCTGCCATGTCAACCAAAAGTCTGACTATATCACTCCCCCCCACTCGCCACAGCCCCACAGCTTCATTCTTCCTCAACATATTGGTAAAATCTTATTTCTGCGACACCTTCTGCCTAATCATCCATAGTTACACACTACCTACCAAACGAGACACCCCCCTACACGCGACACCTCCCTACCTGTCTGCCAACACCATTCACAGAAGTATGAATTTTCTTTTAACAAATCTGACAGTCTTAAATTTCCTCCAATAAATTAGTCTTCCCTTCTTTGAAAAATAGTGTGGGGGGACTTTTATGAAGAAGTGCGCACCATTTAAACGCCAAAGTTGTAACATTATCAAAAGTTTTGACTTATATGAAAAGGTAGTGACTTTTATGAGACTTGTGACTTTTACCAAATATTTTGACTTTATGGGAAAGTTGCGACTTTAATGAAGAGTTGCAACTTTAATGACACCATTGTTCTTACCTCTTTACCCCTGGAAAGCGTTGCTCGCACTACGCTTATCAGAAGCCCTTGACCCAACACCCCCTTTCCTTCAACACCTACCGACCTGTCCCAACACCATCCACCTCTCTTGTTAAGGCATATAACATTCCACACTTTTTGTTTTCTATAAATATAGATTTCCTCACATTTTAAAAAAATAAAAATTTTGATCTTCTTCTTTTACTTCCACAAAATTATATATTTTTGTATTTTTCTCTTGTTGAGTGACTTACTGACACCACTATTTTTGTATCAATACTTTTCTGAATAAAATCGTTGATAATGTAATTCTTCTAACAACCCTCTGACTATATCCGCATAGACGCGAACCATAATTTCTTTAAAACAGCACACACATTCGCGCCATCTCACAGTGAACTTCCTAGCGATTTCATATCCTTTCGATTTTTCATGTATTTTGATCATATCCTGGTTATTTTTTTTTTCCACATAATTATATTTAGTTTATTGAGTATTACTTGTGGTTTTTTGTAGAACATGTTTTAAAGCTCTGATAAGTTATGTTTGTTACATCAGTTATATGTCTCTGCTTCTATTGACAATATAGAACATATCTTCTATCTTCTATTGTGTAGAAATTAATTATTTCACTCAGTCAAGATTCATGTTGTGATATGCTTTATAAAGTTTTATGACTTAGAAAGTGGCTATGCATAAGCGTACATATTATCAATTTTCACATAAACATTAAATTCTCAATAACTACAAAGAAATTGTAGGCAATGGTTAATCACACACACCGCACCGTTACTAGACAATCCCCTTCGCTCCCCTTTCCATGTAACAAGACCCTCTCACATACCCCCTCTTGCTTCTCCCCTTCCTGCATCACCTCGCTTACAAACCACAAACATTCGACAACTATAACTTCTATGCAATACCAAAATTTTCTTCTCAGTCCTTTTAAATGTGTTGTGGGTTGCCAACATCTTTGTAGGTATATTCGTTATTTTCTTTCTACTCTTATTTTATGTCACAACCCAAACACGTGCCGCAACTGGCACCCACCTCACCACACTATCCTATACTATGTGAGCGAACCAACCAATCAATTCCCAACGTTCAAGCCTCAATAAAGCCAAATTCTGGCGGAAGGACTTAAACTCATTAAGAAAATCGATTAAACTAACTTAATAAAAACTCATACGTATATAATTCCAAAACCCTGAAGTCATCAACACATAGAACATTCTATCCTCACATTACTACTCTACGAGTATCTAATAAGCTGAAAATGGTAAACAAGCTGTCCATGCCGGATCTTCAATGGGCCCAATCACACCGCACCCACACCCATGCCCGAGCCGCAACGCATCGCGCGTCCCCAGAGCCTAGAACGCAACTACACTCTCCCCTGTAAATCGCTTGTGATGAGTATCTGTGCTTAGATTGCGGTTGTGTGATTTGATGCCTTTTGTGGCGCATTTTGGCCTTGCGAACTCTCCCAAAACCACAAAGAATATAAACATACAGTAGGGGTCAGTTTATAACACTTGCAGTACTTTTGATGTAGGGGTATTCTCGTTTCGGCTCACTCAAAATAGAAAAGTATGTATTATCTCTCAATTTGATCATAAATCCAGCGTCCCCCTACTGTTCAGACCGTGGTAGCAACAGCTAGGTTCATAGTAAGTTCATTTTATCGCGACCGGCCAAGTTCTACCTCGTGAGGACGTCCAGCCTCAATGCCATACACCTTTTGGAATTTGGGTTCATTAGATTGAGTTATCTACCTTAACCTCCCTTCCACGCACATTCACTTACGGTTTCACCCTCTTCTCTTGTGGTCGTTGTGACCTCTCTTCTATCCCCTACGATTCTACGTGCATCGTTTACTTAGCCTCCTATCGCCCTAATTCGATACATGTCGGCTCATGACACCCGATTCCCCTAATTCTAACGTGCTACGTTGTCGGTTTTGTGATACCCCAACCCCCCCCCATCCCCCCTAACTTCAACTACCCACGTTGCTCGTTCATGACCCACACCCGCCTAACTCTCCTTCAATATCTAAGCGTGCTCCGTGTCGCTGACCACCCTTCGGGTTCTGCACGAGTGCGGGTCATCACCTGGGTTAGTTCATCAAGTCCTTCTTTATACCAAGGCAATCATCACTCTCATTAGGCCGATTAGGTTTTTTCAGATTATGATTCCATAGCTCATCCAGCTTATTTAATCACAAGTATATAATCTTACATTAGACAAGCATACAATTAAGCATATAGAAGGTTTTTACAATACTCCATCACTCCAAATCCACCTATCAAACTCTCCTCTAAGTCGCCAGCTATTACTACGAACGACACTAACATCAAACCCCTACACGCCCTACCCTCCACCCCGAAGATTCCGTGACTCCACGCAGCAACATCCTCAAAATCTTTGCCCTCTCTCGTCGTCTACCCTATTCCCTCTAAGATCATTCTCCCCCTCGCCACCCCACTCTCCTGTCTCTTCCTCCCTATCTCTTCTTATCCAAAACCCCTTTTTCTCTTCGAACCCTAATACATCACTTAACTATCATCTACACCCATAATGGCGTCACACAGTAACCCCCTACTTTAGTCCAATGCTTGGTCTCCTTTTTAACCTCACTATTTGTGGACTGGTGGCCTCGTTCCTGCGTGGCTGTGCGGTCTGTCAGACGATGAAAGTTTAGAGAACTCCTTTTCCACTCTAAACCATACCTCCTCTAACCGGCCCTCTCACATCCCAGCCTGAGCACGACCTCCGATCCTGCCTACTTTTTTTTTAGTTCCGTCGTGACGTTTTCAGGAGAGTCGTATCTCATCCGTTTCAAGATTGTTCTAATTCAAGTGTTTTGGAACTATACATAGCCCTCGGAGGTCCCGTTCGTGGGGCGCCGATGAGCGGGTCCATCGTGGGATCCGTTGACTCAGCTGTTTTCCAGAAATATAAATGCTGCTTGTCTCAACAACGACTCAATAGGTCGTTACAATAGATAACAATAGATACCATTTTACCCAGCGTCGTCCTCGACCGATCATAAGAATAAAACAAGGGCAAAGAGTAACCTGAATCTTCAACATGTGTGGGTATTTTCGTGCTATCATCAGCCTCCTTCTCTCCTAAGTGCCTCTTCCACTGGTCGATTTCTTCATTGTTCCTTTGATGGATAAAATCTCCCTTGATCTCAACTTGCGAATTTCTCTATCTAAAATGGCAAACAGGATCCGTCCCCTCCCTCATAAGACAAGGTTCTCATCAAGCAGAACTGAAATCCCAACGCATGATTTGTTTACATCCCCATGTTTCTTTTCAACATAGCCATGATGACTACGCACCGGTGCACTTCTGAACAGCCCTGGAGCAAGGCTAATTCATAAGCCACCTCCCCTACTCGCTTAAGTACGTTCAAATGTTCCAAGTATAACTTGGGCTTAGCTTACCTTGTTCCTCTTTTACCAAACCGTCATATCCCCTTTGCATGGGTCGAAACCTTTCAGCAAGACTTGCTTCCCTCCATTTGAACTCGAAGTCCCTAACCTTTCGATCTGTCATATTCCTTTTGCCTTCTTTGTTGCTTTGATGTTTGGGAGCCGCTAAAAGGTTTTTTCTTGAATAGCATTCACATTCTCTGATGTAAGTCCCGGGTCCAATGAGATTCAGTACCCCAGGTCTACCTCACATCACATCAAACCAACCAATAGGAGACCTAGATCTCCTCCATACAATGCTCGAAAGCTCATATCAAAACTTGAGTTGATAGCTTATTGTTGTACGAAAACTCTTGCTAAGCGTAAGAAGTTGTTCCAATGAACCACCAAATTCTATAAATTCTAGTCACACTTCACGCAGCATATATCCTCCATACCTTAATTCGTTCGCATCAAACTCCCTCTGTCTGAGGGTGGAATGCAGTACTAGATCCAACCAGACCTAATTTCGCATGCAATGTTCTCCAACACAGTAGAAGTTAAAGCTGGCGTACCGTTCTATCTGTGATTCATGGTATGGTAGAGGTTGGAACCCATGCCAAAACCAACAACAAATCTCTAGATATAAAGTGGGCTACCTTCTCTACATTAAGTCAACCTTGACCGAATGAAGTGAGCAGGACTTTCGTTACCTGTCCACCTTACCCAAATAGAATCAAAACATTAACCCAATGTCCTTGGAAGACCAACCCCAGGTCCATTGCAATCCTTTCACACTTCCAGTCGAGTATGGGCCTTTCTTCTGAGTGTTTCCTCTCCGGGTGCATCTGGTGTTCATCCCCAACAAACTCTCTACTTGATGACATTGGACCTTTGGCAAAAATTCAATAATGTCGGCTGCTTATTCTACGCCACAAAAGGGTTGCTTTACGGTCACCGTACTCTTGGTTTGCACACCCCCCCCATGATCTGAACTGACACTAATCCGACCCACCTACATGAGCCTCGCCTACAGATACGCTCTCGTGCGGTCAAACTCCCACGCCAACCACCCCCCATCCCTCAGCTACTACACACCCATCAACCCTTAAACACCTCCGCTAACCCATTCGACACACACACACCCCCTTCCTCAATCCATATCAGCTTCTCCCTCCTTAGCCTCACTCCTCACGCACCACCAATCCCATAATTGTCGGCTTAGTTTTCTCATGCATCAATGTTCAAAGCTGTTTCTCCCGTGATCATGTGGGGGTCACAGAGAGAAGAATGGGATCTCGGCTCCTACACTGGCCACGAGAGATCCTCGTCCTTCTCGATTTACTTCTATTACGTCTCATATTCATTAGCCCTAGAGTCCTGAACCTCGGTCTGCCATGGGCGTTCTTGAAACTTTGTACAGTTGGCCCTACAACCTACCACCAATCCGACTCCCTCGCCTTTCTACCTTAGCCCGCGCCCGCATCCTCGCCCCCCCACCTATAGTCTATCCCCCGCCGAGGATTGCGCATACAAGTATTTCAACGATGCCATAATCCTTCCAGGTGTGTTAGTTTTCCATTCCCCCTGTGCCGTTCTGTCCTGGCAATCATCTTTCTGAGTAAAGCCATACTTGCGCTAACATGATCGCGTATAGATCTCCCCTTAACCCCATTAGATAGTGCCTCCATTGCTTTAATGCAACACTACCGCAGCCAACTCCAATCGTGGGTCGGATAATTACGTTCATTGCACCTTTAATTGCCTCAAGCATATAAAGCATTCATTTTTCTCTTGCATTAGCACTGCAACCCAACCAGAAAAGATGCATCACAATAGACAATGAATTCTTACCTCTCTACTTCTCTACTAAACTGAACCTACACCTACCAACCTCCAAGGCCAATGTACAGTCGATAGGTGCGGTAGTCAGCAAGGTCTTGAGTTTCTGAAAGCTTTCCTCACATTCGCCGACCTATACAAATGGTAACTTTCTCTTAGTTCAAGTTCCTCAATTGGGAAGCCAATAGAAGATGATCCCTTGTCCAACCCCAATCACCGACCCGGTCAGAACTTTCTAAACACCCACACACACATGCGTTCTTATTTCTGACCCACTCTCAGTATGCTGCACTCCCCTTCCCACTCTCACCACCATTCTCTCACACCTAAAAAGAATACCTAAAAGCTTCCAGAATGAGCCACCATCACACTCCATCCTTGAACCACGGTGTCACCCACAAGCAAGTGACACACGGAAGCCTAGCGATCACCAACCTCCACTTGGAAGAACTTCAATGGCCCTCAAGCTTTTTCTCCCTCAACCCCAACATTTTCCCCAACACCCACATCTCCACCCAAATGCTTTCCTATTTTCCTGTCTTTTACTCTTGGAGTTATATTTCAGTATATCATTCAATGCAGTACGATCACAGAGAGAGTGAAAGTCCGATTATGTGCTTAAAAAACGTGAAATTCCGTTCATCAAGCTTATGACGCAGCGAGGGGGGGCAGTGTTGTTTAGTCCTAGGTCCCCCTCTCACCCACAAGAAATATCCTCAATCGCCCACTCCCCACCCTGCCGTTTCGCAAACAGCAGTCCCCCCTTTGTCACACCCCCCCCCCCCCCTCAGCCTCTGTCCCCGTATTCCACCCCACCCCATTACCCTCCAATGATGACATAACCCACAGACCAACCATACTAGTCTACCTTCACTTGATGGAGTACAAGCACCGTTGGTAACTTGATCGACAAAGCATTCACGCGAGGAAGAGATCAGTGGTCTTAAATTTTACTTAGTTGGTACGGTTGTCCTGGTATGTATGCACACGTACGATACCCCATTTTTCTCTTCTTCACAAACAAAACAGGAGCACCCAAGGGGTGCCTTGTCTAGATAACCTTTACTTAACAACCTCCTTGAGTTGGAGCTCTGTTACTACCCTTACTTCTGCTGGAGCCATTCTATACCAGGGGGTACGGAAACATACTGGTACCGCACGTACCCCCCGCGCCCTCCGCCACTCCCAACATCCCAATCTGCACAAGTTCCAAGTATCTCTAGCTTGGTGCGGTCCGGGTAATACCAGGAAGGGTCTTGCGTGGAAGCACATCCAAAAAACTCTTCAACTGGTACTATTCGAATAAACCTGACTCATTGAAGTGTACTTTTGGTGTGTAATTACCATTTCCTTGAGGTGTGCCAGAACGCTAGTCACTCCGTGGTGTTACTAACCATTTTACTTAGCACGAAGAAAGGATAAGTGATACGGTGAACTGGAGTGGATGTAGTTACCGACACCCTCCCCATACTACAACCAGATCCTCCTCCACAACGGCACTTCGGCCCAACTTTACACCAGTTCTCCCCCTCATAATCTACCCAACCTCACAAGATACGCAACATACCTCCTCCTGTGCACACAGAACGATCCAACGTCAATACATCCACAGATTACGACTCGAAGTCAACCTTTCTAAACATGTACCAATCTACTGAGTATTTGCTCCCCACAAAAGTCACCATAAACCCAAGAACCTATACCACCCCTTTACACTACCAACCACGACTCACCCACCTGAGTAGAAACACGAATAGGTCATGTCAAGCATTCACAATTTAAATTAAGACGGGTAGCATGAGGAAGATACATATGAACAATGAGGAGAGCATGATCAAAAATACAGACGCCATGCAATCACAAACCAAATTTACCTGTGAAACAGCATCTGATGTCTTCCGCTTCAGATCGGCCCAGGGAAAGCATAAACAATGGCCCTAATCAACCTGGTATGAACCTGTTGCCACTACCATGTTTTGTGTTGTAGTGCTCCATTTTTGTTCCGTTTATACCCTCGTTGATTTTTGGTTACCACCTTAACCACCCTTGTTCTGCCACCGTGTTCTGGTCTGTCTCTAGAAGTGAGCGGTCCGGTTCTACCATCGAGCCGCTCACCGTCGGACTGTTCTATGCTATTTGTGGGTCGATAACTCTGTTGTTTTTTGTGGACAATTCCTGCCGATATTCCGATAGTCTCCCCACATTCATTAACACTTCTCCTGGGATCCAAGGCAGAGGTCTCTCAGAGAAGTTTTTGACCAGTCTGAGGTGGACCTCTCCAATTACAGTCTGTATGTGAATGACTTGATTGGTCGGCGGGTTTACTTGGAGTACCCCTGCCTGTATCCCTTTCCTCTTTAAGTAAAAATTATTAACTACTCACCTTCCCTTTCCCTTTCAAAACCTTTTTGATGTCGATGCCTTGGTTAAGTCTCTGGCTGTCTACTTTCCTTCCACTTCTGATCACGAAGTCTACCCACTTCTTGAAAGGATTTACCGTAGCCTCTTACCTGTAAGGCTGAAATTCGACAATTCTGACCTCAACCCCTTTCACAAAAACGGCGAACCCCGCTCGTGTGCTAACATAGTTGGGTTGGCAACCTGGATAATGCGCAAAACTTCATCCTCATATGCATAACCGCCATCCTACCTTGCTCTATGGCTTCAGAACTCCATCTCTTT
The DNA here is from genome assembly GCA_027704765.1 of Solanum habrochaites. NCBI lineage: Eukaryota > Viridiplantae > Streptophyta > Magnoliopsida > Solanales > Solanaceae > Solanum > Solanum habrochaites. The sequence goes on along the minus strand of JAKWJA010001481.1, from coordinate 16,556 downwards.
TCCATCCTCAAGTCTGGGAATATACTTCTCCATAAACCAGCTAGAGAATGACGCTCGTCTAGTGGTAGCCTATGTGGTTGACACTCAACATGTGACCACCACCACTTTTGAGCGTTCCCTTGAAACTGATAATGCACAAACTAACACAAACCGTTCTACCCTATACCCATCTTTTGTCGTAGCTCATACAGTCCAACAAGAAAATCGTAGGCAATCCATCACCTTCAATTCACGCACCCTTGAATATTGAGTTCAATTTCAAGAACTTCTGAGAATTCTCTGATCATTTGTCATTATAGCCCTGTGGTCAGACGCGGAAACGTGCCATTTCAATGAGTCATCCCTGCGGGAGCCTAGTATCCTGCTGTTGTACATCTTCTCGGAACGAAGGTGTAAGTGCAAATAGACACTTGATGCGTTCTGGCCCTGATCAGATAACCCTCGAAGTATCCAACGAACCTTGATTGATCATTCTCTGTGGTATGTGGGGGGTGGTGCATAATCCTCATATCTGCACTATGTTCATTCTCCCCATCTCCCCCACCCTCCTTTACCAACTTCCTCAGTTGTGGACGAGTCACCGCCCTAGACCTATATGGCTAGGTGGCTTGTCCTCTTTCCTCAGAGACGTCATACTGACTCGGTGGCTTACCGGTTGACAGGCCTCTGTTACTACTGCTCCTGGTGTCCTGCGGGAGCTTTAGGCAGCCCCAGTGGTGGCTGTCTTGCTGAGGATGCCCCTTTCCCACGGTGCTTGTGTTGACGTAGTCGTTGCTGCCTATTTCACACCATCTGCGACATAGAGTGAAGATGGTCATATACCAATGTGTATCACCTAGTACCAATTGGGATCCAAGTAATTAGCCACAGAATACAAGATAATTGGACCATGGTTCCTTAGAGGTGGCGTTATAAGTCGCCTCTCAAAGAAAGTACAGGCGTCCCTCCTACGTTTCCTTAAGACTCTACTAGACTCGTTCTTGTGTGATGAGACCAACGAACTAATGCTTTTATACAATTTTGTCACGACACAAACGGGGGCCGCGACTGGCAGCCACACTTGATGCCTACTTATGGTGAACTGAACCAAGCGCAATTCGCACATCCCGAGAACGTGGTTGTCAATGCGCATACTTGAACATATATAGATTGCGGGGGGGACGACTAAAATCATTAATGAAAATCGATAATAACTATAACAACCTCATCTTAATTATTCCCAAACACCTGGACAGTCATACACCAAGACATCCTATCCTCAACAACATTCACCAATCATCGAGTATCTAAGAACGCATAAAAAGTACACAGCAGTCCATGCCGAATCTCAAAGCATATACTGACGAGGGAATCCATCCAAGCTAGAATGCAATAGCTTTCACCCACTGAATCTTGCTTGTATTGAATGAACTGGATAAGTTTGCGGTCTGAGTTAAGAACGGTTGAACACGTTTGCTCCTCCACAATAAACACAATAATAACCCAAACCAGTAGGTGTCAAGTAACCAAACAACAGGAACACTGAGTACAGGTATCTACTCGGCCAACTCAAATAGAAAACAGATACCTCAAATAATAGCATACATCAACTACAATTCTCAACAATGTAGCAAGAACAATTTCTATAATCATTATAGCACACGCCAAGTTCCCCTGAGGGACTCAAAGCCCAATGCCATACAGCCTGGCTCACGCGTCGCCACATCAGGTATCCTCACTTCATTAAATTGAGTTATATTAACCACTCTCTTCCATAAAATCATCCCAAGTTCTGTCTTATATTCTCAATGTGTACGGTACGTGACTTACCCCGTCCCTAATTCAGACTGTCGGTTCGTGACACCCAACGATCCCCTTATTCCTATTCTACTTTGTCGGTTCTTACACAAAAAAAACACAAAACAAACAAACAACACCACTATCACCGCTTAAGTTTCCTATTCCTACGTGTCCGGGGATTCGTGACCCCTTTCCCGCTAATCTCATCGACTGGTAGTTCTCTGCCAGCCTTCTGTTTGTTATACCAAGCATCATCTATCTCATTAACATCAGGCATTAGGTGTTTTTTTCAAGATTTTAGGATTCAATCGCTTCTATCATGCTTAGTTGTGGATTTCACCATTAAGGTAGATCACCCAGTGTCATACAAGCATATAATTAAGCATATAGAAGGGTTCTACAATACTCCACAATACATATCATTCAACGCTATACAGAAGTTTACTACTATACATACCACATACCTCACCTCCCCGAAGATTTCGTGCTCAGCAAGCAATTCCTCAAAAGCTTTGCTATCCTCTTCGTTCCCCTCTTCTCTCGTCGGTCTCCTCTCTCTCTGTTCTTACTCTATCTTTTCTTACTATGCAAACCGCTTTCTTGTTACGCTAATAATCATATTGGTAAGTTATTAAAGTGGTAAAGTAGCCCGCTCTGTTATTTCCAAGGGGTTTTCCTTTTTCCTTACCGCCCAAGTTAATGAAATTATTTTAATTATTAAACCACTAACTTTATTTAGTATAAGCAGAGATACGGGGTTAGGGTAGTTCCAAAACGCTCTTAAATTTTAACAGAAATCCGACCTCAATCAGGGGTCACGCACGCCTGTGTGACGGCCCGTTGTCCTGCCCGGTCCGTCCTGCTACTTGCCGTCCCAAAGTTCAGATACTCCATTCATAAAGAGTCTGTGACGGCCCTCATGCCTGAGAACGGGCCCGGCCTGCCACTAAAACCGTCCGTACGTCAAGAGTCGATAATCAGTACCCAAATTCTTAAATTCTAGTGTTTTGGAACGAGACACCCTCGACGTCCGTCGTGCCTATGATGGTCCGTCGTGGATCCTTTGACTCATCTAAGTTTTTTGCAGAAATACAATCTGCTGCGCAGAACGCCTAAAGCAGGTCTTTACATTTTCCTTTTAATGTTGATTAAAGAATAAATAAATTATTATTTCTTGAATAACTTATTCATTAGTTGTTCTTGCGTTTTGTGATAGTAACAAATAATCAAATTAATGTTGGAATATTGCTAATATTCTTTTAAGAACCTATTTTACCATTTTATTTTAATGTATTTATATTAGTAAAAAATTATTTGCAAGTTCAATGAAATTATTTTTTACTACTACGGAAGCCCGGGTAAGTTACTTAGTTATGGAAATAATTAAAAATAAGTAATTTGAATTATTCTTACCATAATAAACTAGAAAACATTCCGCTAGAGATTCGTAATTTCACTTCTATATTTATATGTAGAAATTCTCCATTAAACACTTATGTATTTCCTCATGTTAAGATTTCAAATACTAATTAATAAATCAAATTACTAAAGAATTTAACTTAATAATTTTTTTAAGAGAAATACTTAACTTATTTCATGTGTCGGATTCATAAATCTACTTGAAAGGTTTCACACAATGAGAACTTATAAGTTTCTCAAAAAGTCATTTGAATCAATCTCTATATCGAGACATGAATTTCATTAACTAACTTATTATTTAACAAATTTATATTACTATCACGCAATTTACCAGACATATTGGGTCATCTTAGAATCTCTTCTTTTTATAAATTAAAACAATAATTAATGTATACAATATCATTATAGTTATATTAGGATTGAGAATATAAATACATTTAACAATTTAGAGAATATTTTTGTCAGTCGGCCTAAAACAACTATCTTTACTTGGTCTCATTTAAATACATACAAAATGCACTAGAATAAGAAGTTTTAATTATATCTTTCCCATAATCAAGATAAACTACATATAATTTTGTGAAACATTTAAAATATCATATATGAAAAATCACAAATACAAATTTTTAAATTTTAACGGCCAGAACTGCAATAAGAAGAACCCTAGTTCTTCATTGTAAATATAAGGTGAAATTCGACCTCTTCCATTCTCTATTTCATTGTCACAATACCAAATTGTTATTCTTATCATAAGAAATAGCTACTTCCAATTAACTTAATTACTTATCGATAATCATATGTGACTATGAATTATACTTGGTTTTCCTTTGATCTCTGTTTAGATCTGAAGTCATATTCCTTTCACATTTTACCCAGTTATTTACTTGAGAAATTATTTCATTTTTTTTATTAAAGGTTTATATTATTAAATTTTATATCTCATGAACTGATATGTAAAAGTATTTCCAAAATACATTAGCATTGTTCTTGCTTAATTATGCTGGTTACATTTTTTATATAAACAAATTAGTGTTAGAAAACTCATGATCTTGTTATGTAGATTCCTATCTTATCTCTATGCACACAAAAACATAGATTTTATGATTTTTTTCCTAATATATTAGTTAGTACCGTTGTATGTGTATGTTTCATTTCAAATTGTTTAGTAAATATAGTGTTAAATATGGAAGGATCTTGGATAAAAAATGTAGAGTGTTAATTTTTTGTTCAAACAACATGACTAATGACTTGGTTGTTTTGAGTTTTGTTTATGTTTCTAGGTGTAGGAGGAATATCTTGGTAGGCATTTGTACATTTTCGTGTTTTGAATCGCATATTCATTTTACTAGTTTACTTAGCTCTATATTGGATTTATTCACTGTCATTTAAAGTTTAATTGTCTTACTAATTTCCTTGCTCTCTCTTTCTTTACATGAATATTTTCTGAAATATGTGGAGTCTTCATAAAAGACTTCTTCTGTGCAGGAAGTCTCATTTAAAGAAGTCTCATTTCAAGACTCATCATCATTTGTCGATTTGAAAGAGGGAATCTTGTCTTCTACTTTGTGTCTCCTGCTTCTCAAAAGATCATGCAATATGGACATGGAAAAGTAGCACAGAAAAATTACTCATTTATTTTATATTTTAGTCATTACTTTATTATGTTTGTGTTTGTGTTGATATTTTGACTTTATATTAGAATGTCGATTGTCCTGGAATTTTTACTTTTTTGGACAATCATATATAAAAGAGAATCCTAGGACTGCCTACGTGGCGCGATCACAAACAAGCATTCTCTGTTAATTTATTTATTTTCATATTTATTCTTCCCTGTCATGTGAAAGTTTTAACTATGGGGAAGGGGGGGGAAAGGGGAGAGGTGTGAGGGAAAAAGGGGGACGGGGAGAAGGAGGGAGGACGGGCAGGAAAAGGGGGGACGTGCAGGATAAAGGAGGGGACTGTTCCGAAGAGGGGGGAAGGGCCAGGGGGGGAGGAAGACAGAGGTAGAGAGGGGGCACAAAGGCAGGGGGTCGATGAGAAAGAGGGGGGGGCCGCGAAGGAAGAAACGAGAGAGAAGGTGAGGCGAGCGAAGTAAGGAAAAAGGGGGAGGAGAGGGCGGAGGCGGGCGGCGGCGCGGGCGGCGGCGCCGTGGCGGCGGAGCAGGCGGCGCGGGCAGGCGACGGCGCCGTGAGGCAGCCGACGCGCCGACCGCAGCACCGCGCCGCGCCGCCGCCGCAGCCGGGCGTGAGCCGGCGCCGCGCCGGACAGCGGAGCGGCGGCGACGGAGGCGGCGCCGGCGGAGCGGCGGAGGCGCAGGCGCCGGAGCCGGCGCCTGCTGCGGTAGCCGGCGCACCGGAGGCGGAGCCGGGCGCCGGGAGAGCAGGACGCCGGAGCCGGAGGCGGCGACAGGCGTGACCGGAGCAGGAGACGCGCGCGCGGAGGCGGCGCCGGGAGACGGAGGAGCAGGCGCCGGAGCCGCTAGACGGAAGCGCGAAGTCCGAAGCAGAGACGTAGCCGATGCGGCGAAGGCGCCGCATCGCTCCGCCCGGCGCTCCTTCTCGCCTCATTCTCATCCTCCGGCTCCGGCGTCGGTCTCCGCTGCGTTTCGCCGGAGGCTGTGTGCGGTTGCGCAGGAGGGGGAGGATGGTTCCGGAGCGAGCGTCGGGCTGCATAAGGCGTGCGGAGCCTGGCGCAGGAGGCGCGGCGCGCGCGCCGCAGGCGCGCCGCGGAGCGAAGAAGCAGCGCACAGCGGAGGGCCGAAGGCGCCGGAGACCGGGTCGTAGCAAGAAGCAGAGAGGCGCATGAGCCGCGACGGGAGACGCTGCGACGAAGTAGTCCCCGCGCACGCTGGAGGATGCCAACGCGAGGCGGAGTAAGCCTTATCAGGCGTATAGGAAGGATGGCGCAGCCGGGCCTCGAATGCATACACGCCGGCGAAGGCTGCGCAGGCGCATCAGGAGCAGACATTCTCATTGTTCCAGCAGTGAATTATGGCACGCGTGTTCTTCGCCTTGTATCGTATAGGCCTTTTGTCTTCGCATGCCGTCTCCTGCGACCTAGGCGTCGGAGGACGAAGACGGTCTCGGAGCCTGCGTGAGTATGAGAAGTATCCTTATGCCTGGCTCTCGCTGCCTGCTCCCGCCTACTTCGCCTCCTACTGGCTACTGATATGCATCCTACTTCGCATGGCCTTCTCCTTCGTATCAGGCGTCTTCTTACTTATCTTTCTCCGTCGTCTGTATCCTCCTCCTCCCTCATCCTCCTTTTCTCATCCTCCTCATCTTGGTTAAAAAGTTGGGTACTTGCTCTTATGAGTGGGTGCAATAACAAGGAGACACTCTAAAGTTAGTTGTGTTCGGATTTTCCTTTTGTTCATTTAAGTTGTACAGATCCTGGTATGTTTTTGAAATCATTATTTATGCCTTATGATATTAAGTGTTCTTGTAATACATATTTTACAATTTGTGGTTTATGTTTCTATAAATTATTGTTATAAGTACTTTGTTAGTACCAAATAGTACCTGACATGTAACTACGTCAGATTTACTAATAAGTTTTTACAGAATAAATTTATTTACAGCATTCTCTAATGAAATATTTTCTTGTTCATCATATCAAGACTAAAAGTTTTTATGATTTATTTTATTGGAGTAATAATGTCAATATTAAAAAGAGCAAAACAATAGAAAGTCAAATGATTTAATTAAAACAAGAAATTAAGTATAATTATATGATACACAATAATAACTATTCTCTCACACTAAAGTAGTTTTAAACATTTTTCCCATTTTCCTTTACTTATCTTTCATTCTTTTAAAGGATCCTTAATGTTTTGTTTGTGGACGACTTCAATACTATTATTACATATAAATTTTGATTTTTGAAGATACCATTTTAATTATAAAACACATAATGACTACATACTAATTATTGTTATATAATATGATTATGCAACCTTTGTTCTTTATAAATACATTAGTAACACATATATATTCTTACAAAGAGCTTTAATACTTTTGAAGTAATTGAAAGGGTTATACTAAAAAATGTTTCAAAGGAATAAAATTGAGCATATAGTCATTTGGACTCTCTATAAAATATACTATGTAACCATGGTAACATGAAATTATATAAACATGGGACAAAATAGTTTATGATTTGTTATTATGTCTTCTCTTTTAAGATAACAACTGGTATAAATATAAACTGGTGTTGATTTTCATTAAAAGTTGTGACTTTTATTCAAAAGTTGTGACTTTTACTGAAAATTTGTGAATTTTACGAAAAGTTTTTACTTTTATGAGAGTTGTGACATTTATAAAAGGTTGTACCGTTTATGAAAGGTTGTGACCATTACGTAAAACTTGTGACTTTTTCAAATATTTATGACTTTTTGAAATAGTTGTGACCTTTTCAGTAAGACATAATTAATATTTGTTCACACTACCTTTTGTTGGCTATAAATAGAGTGGTTTGCTCTCAATATTTACAACAATAACAAAAATTCTGAAATTCTTCAGTCTGCATAGTTACATATTTGGCTGACTAAACTCTTTCTGCACAAATTTAAAAATATTGTGTTGTATTTTGGTATAGTGAGTGACTCACTAAAAAAGTTACACTCTGCCTTCGTGGGGCTCAGTTTTTTTTTTTTTCTTTTTTTCTAATACAAAATCATGATATGTTTCATACATTCATTTAACTTATGTTATAATCTAATTGTTATTTTTTACTTCAGTGCTTTAAACATTGTTGTTTATGTTTTTGTTAAGTTATTGTTAAAAGTATTTGCTCGTAGTAGAACCTACATGTAAATCCAATGGGTGCAGGGTTTCACCAAATTAAACTTTTTACATAATTACATTTATTACAGTCTTCTCCACTGAAATATTACCTTCTTCCATGATATCAAGCCTACAGATTTATCTGATTTTTTTTTCATAATAATGTTATATTATCGGACGAGAAAAAATAGAAAGTTAACTGATAGAATTAAACTTAGCAATTAATTATAATGATATGATACACAATGATGATGATTCTCTCACACAAAGTAATGTTTTTTTTTAACTTTTTCCACGCATTACCCTTTACTTCTCCTTTATTACATTTAAGGATGCGCCTTAACGTTATAGTTGTGTGCAACTTCAAATTCTCAAAAAACACTCTAATTAGTATCGATTACATTAATAAATTATTTTATTCTGGGAATATCGAATTTGTGATTTGGTTCAAACAATAATTGACGCTACATATTGCCTACCGTGTATATCATAGATGATGGAAACTGTTGATCTGATAAAGGACATTAGTTTATATTTTCAAAAGTACCATATAGTGCCAACTTATACTACCAAAATAGTGGTATAATTTTTACTTTGCCCTTTTTCCTTAATTTACTACTCTTAATAGATTTATAGAAAAAAAATCGGATAACATCAAAATACAAGGGAAAGTATAATATTTCTAATAAAATTTTAATAATAAAACTTAGTCAACCACGGAAGTGTGCGCCCATTTTCTGTTATTGAAAGAAATTAATACACCTTTCTTAGATCCAGTAGGGTTTGTAACAGGGAAAAAAAAATTGACTGAATAATTCCCCCGTCACGAAAATTTTTGTTATAAAATGTCTAATGAAAAAGTTTATGTTAAAAGTTTTAAACCATTAAAAATGGGGAAGTGAGCTTTACAAAGAGGAGGAGTTTTCAACATTCTGGATAGAGATTTCTTGATCATAACTTTGGTTTATTGCTTTTAGACAGATTGTGCACAACATGATGCGGATTTTATTTTAAAGATACACATCTCAAATATTTATGACATATTCCTTTCAAAATTTAGTTTTTTGAATCTAAGTAACTAGTGTTGCAACCTAATCAGTTAAAGGCATTTTTTAAAAAATTATGTGTTTCCCCCTTCAGGATAATTCTAATTATAAATTGTTACCTATATTTTCCATTAAGTTATACCACAATTTTAAAAGTTAACTTAGCAATCACTTAGCAAACAAAGGCTGTAACAATCATTACTTAATGTACATGTTGACCTCGAGGTGAAAATGGGGATAAATTAACAAATTATTATCACAAAAAAGGCAATGGATCTGAGATATTGCCAAGGGAGATTAAAAAGTACTAAGGCGGCTCAAAGGAGCTATAATATAATAGCATGAACGCATCGTCACAAGCAATATCATAAAATCCAAAAGTGTTGAATCATAAGGCGATAATTTATTATTTAATTAGGTAATTTTTCTGCGCGTTCGCGGCCTTGAATTTCTAAAATACTATATTATGGATTGAAACTTGCCAAGTCTTTGCTTTTTCGCAATATATCCAGTGAACATTTAAAATGTAATGGTTAACGCGTGTTCTTACAAAATATAAGACATCTGAACATAAATTTGCTATTTTTCAGGTTATCACAAGCTCCATAACCGCTTTTAATAAGTTACATGAACTCTCAGTTAGTTGAAGAGATTGACTCAATTACACTAGTGAGTCAGTGTAAGATCCACCAGAGAGGAGAGCCACAAGGAATTTGAATCACAACACGGAAACAAACTCAGTGGTTTTCACCTCGTAGTGTGCGACGGGACTAGTGTGAAATTTGACACCACTCACATACACTCATTTGTGGTTTGAGACACGGACATTGGTGTCCGAAGACTTTTTAACATAGAAAGTTGTTTAACACCAGACGCCCGCTGAGCACATGGAGCGTAAGCACGGGGGTAAGCGAGCGGGCCACAGACAAAAAATATAGAAACTTCTAACAGTGAAAAAAAGGGGGAAACAGTGCAGATAATGATTTCTACAATTAATAAGTGACAGAAATTTTCATATCGCTAAGTCGAAAATAGATATAGGTAATCTTATATATAGTACTTATAAATTAATTAAATGTTAATATCCCAGACAAATATGAAAACATAATTCTTGAAACTGAGTTAAAATAATTTTGTTCTAACAAACTGGCCACAATGAGATCTGCTAGTATGAGCGCACGTAGATGGCGAACTATAAACGCGGCGAAGGAGAAGGTGGAGGAAACATGGATTAGAAATAAAAACAAAGAGTTTAAAAGCAGTGTACTAAAACTAATAATTTATATACATAAGGCATACACATAATTAGGGTAAAATACATACCAGGATATGTAAAAAAATTGAAGGAATAGAAACGAATATCAAATCCACTGAATGCCCATATTCCCGTAAGAAATTTTTCACCTCACCAATACTGGTTAAAGCAACTACATTCGATCAATATGTGGAACAATTTTATTCATGAACTTATTGACATTAAAACCATTGTGTTAGTAAGTCCACTCTAAAAGAAGCAAAGGTCCGAATCATAAATTTTAAGGAAGTAGAAGGAGAAGAAGCTTAGAATTTTTGCTATTTTAAAATCAGAGAAAATCTCACTATATTTTGCCCTACAGAACGGATTACAACTATAGGAAAAGTTTCAATCTTCGAAAAGTTCACAACCTTCCATAAAAAAAAGTATAAATTTTCATATTAAGAATGCAATTTTTTAATTAATAGTGCGCAACTTTAGCTAAAGTCAAACATTGATAAAAGTCGGAACTCTTCTTCAAAGTCAAAAATTTCATAAACAGTCACATTTTTTTTCATGAAAGAGAAGTCTATTTTGGAAATAATAAAAATATATTACAAGAAGGAAATTGTTTGATAGTAGGTGCAGTACGCCAGTTGTAGGCCAGCTTTGTGAGGGCTATTAGGTCATAAATGTATGTGAAGGTAGTGATGCGGGCGGACGGCGGAGTTGATGGGCAAAAGTTGAATGATGATGAGGAGTCGCATCAAATGAGAATGAATAAAAAAATCAACTATGTTGTTGATGGGAATTTGTTTTCTATGCATGCAGATAAAAATTATTTAGTTTTCTCTATTTTAGCTTATTCAAAATGGTCATGTAACCCTCAAATTTGAGAAAAAATTAGACTCACATGAGCAGCTTTTCCCCGGAAGCCCTATAAGTAAGGGACAAGAACACAAATCTATGATGGCTGTGGGGGGAGGCCACACGGAAGACAGGTGTCCGTTAAGACTGGGGAGCGGTCCGATGGTAGTAACGGTGTCGGGGGAAGAGGAGGGCACAAAAGTCATTGTTTTAGGCTTTGACTCAGCCGATGGTAGGCCACTACACAATTGTGGTTAGATCGTACAAATGTAGTGAGGGTTCTAAACTAGTTAGAGGGAAATGTTATTGGATAGCTCTAAAATTGTCATTTCCTTAGACAAAAAAAGAATTCAGCAGACCAAATGACGCTACCAAAACTATAGATGAATGCATCATCATTCCATTGCCCCATCGAGTTTAATGGGCAAAATCTCCTCTTCCAAGCAACAAACTTAGGCGCGTTTAGTGATTGAACTCTTTCAAAACAAACCCCCTTTTACTGGATGACAAAGACCAATTACGTTGAGTGAGGTCGACTACGAAAAATGTATTAGCCCTATGTGGCGTAGCCTTCTATCGTTTATTTTAGGGCTCCTTTACGTCTTGTTCTTCATCCGAGTGGTCACTTAACGTCGGCCTTTATGCCTACACTATGTTGTTTTCCTGTAATGTAAGTCCTTTAAAAGTAACATAGTCAGGATGTACCAGAAACCTCGTTAACTAAAATAATCAAAACATGGAAGAAGAAAAAAAACAAGGAAGGAAGTAAGAGTCAACAAAAAAGCCTAAGAACAAGCAGAGGTATTCTTCAAAGTTTTAGCTCCAAACTGAGGTTTCCTTTTTTAGATTGTTTTGTCATGAGGTGTAGGTGTTTCACTTAGTGGTTACTTTTCACCCACTAGGGTATGCCTTTATCAATAATTCTTGGATGCTCTGTCATCATGGTTTTGACTTTAGGGTTTCTAGAAAATTAGATAATTTTACGAATGAGGGTTAAAAAAATTACCTTTCACTATCTCTTAGAAAAGTCACCATAAAGATTTTAGTTAGGATAGAGTTAGAACGTTGATTTCTATGTAAATTTATGTAGCATTGATTTGTTAAATTCCTGTTATACCTTAGTAGACAGTAGAACTCTTATTGTTTGATTTCAATTTCCAACGAGCAATTCTTTGAATGGATGGTAATAGATCAATGCATGTAGGTCGAATTATCTCTTAGCTTAAGGACATAAAGGTGTTGTAGAGGGTAATGTAGCACATGTTGAGGAAAACGGGAAGGAATTAGATATTTTCATCAGCGTGTAGGGTAGATTAGAGATGAAATATCATATAACTGGAGAAATTAATAATGAAATTAAATAATCTGAATATGATAAAGATGTTGAAATAATAAACATGACTAATATGAATGCAATGACCAATTATAACATGCTAAGATTGAAAAGTCAAACATGGTCAGTGCAATAGAGTCTAATAAAAATGTGTCCCGGGAAATCTAATAATACCATCGCTACTTGAAAGAACTTATGACCTAACTATTTGTGTTAGTCCGATTTATTACGCCCCCATCGAGAGCCCTGTCTTGAGGAACCCTTTATGATACGTCACACGCTGGCCAAAGGTAAGCGGCGTACTAGCATGATCATGAAATTGATGTCCATAGAGGGGACTTCTAAAACCTATGTGGCTAGAATCTGGGACTATTGGGGGTATGTGAACCTCCTAGGTTCAACTCGGTATGGAGCTTACTCCTAATGAATTAGTAATAAAATATGTTGACTGAATTTTTTAAGTTATTGGATGATCACAGTCCCCGCGCCCAACATGCGAAATGAGAATACAACAATTAAACTGATTGATGCATTAATAAAGGAGGCATTGTATTGCTAAATAACTAAAATATCGACCATGCATGTGTAATTCAAGGAACCTAAAGAAAACAATCAGTGTAGGTAGTGTTGAATCAAATCATGCGATGAAAGTGAATGTTAACATACTAATTGATTTCGATCATTCTAATATCTAAGAACCCAATAATTCACCAATTCAAGAAACTAGTTGTAGTCATAAACTGGGAATCAAGAAACTAACAAAATATTAGGACCTAATGGTGAAAGGAACCCCTGTTATTAGTATATCCCAATACATAGGTGACGAATTCCATGGAGAAATCCTTAGATTATTGTATGGGTCGGAAAATGGAACCTTTGCGATCTTGAACTAGGGTTGGTGACCTTTTCTCCTCTCTCATTCATAACTTTGTAGGTTTTGATGAGCAATTTGGACTAGGTATGTTCTAGTTATATTTGTACGCTTAACTTATTAAAATATCATGATTTAGGGTCTATATGTTGTAGCTTAGGGGCCTACGGAAATAGGAAACTCAAAAACATTTTGTTTGCAGAGCTCCGTGCAACCACGCGCGACCTGTAGAGTGAGAGAGGATTTGTACCTATGCGTCCGTAATGTCAATATCCAGTCTTGTAGGTTGGTCCCCGCGTCGGTAATCAAGTTTTCTCAAAGGAAAGGCCCTGTTCACTTCCCCCCCCCCCCCCCTTTATATTCTACACCCATCTGCGGAGTGTTTCCTGGATCCGTCACCGCGGAGGGAGCTCTTCATGATCGTAAGACATCTATTCGCCTTCGCGGCACTGGACTATATTTCCTTCCATATTCCGGAGGAAAAGTGCAAGGACAAGCCCGCCAGTTTCCCCCAAAACAACAGGGGCAATGTTTTGTATTAGAGGTGAATTTTAGTTAACTCGGTGGCATTGGAAAGAGGATCAATATGCTATCATATCATAGGTCATAGGATGCCTAATTTATTTTGTGCTAACATATATGACCATTTATGGATGACCCAATCAATAATTTCCTCTAACTTTTTGTTTACCCCCACTTATGGTAAGACCCAAAGACCTTAGATTAAATGACGGTCCATGCTGGTCAGCCGTAGTTCATGTCAAAGGCTAGGTAAAGGTGTCTTGATCCACGGGGGTAGACCACAGACTGGGATCTGACCTTCATACATTGGTATGTCCTTGAGTGTCAGACTACAGTCTGTAGGTGGAGACCATAGGTTGCACCTGAAATTTCTATAAAAATATAATCTTTGGTATTTTTTGAATATGGGGTGTTACATTATCTCCCCTTAGAAAACATTCGTACTCGAATGAGGACTAAACTAGCTGAAAGGGAAGGAGAGGGCTGCAATCCCTACTACTATACAGTAAGTACTAAATTTCTTACCAAACTGAATTCCATGAACATACAATATGCTGAAAATTCAAGTTCAAACTTATGTATTAACAGAGTCTAATACTCATTCCACACAATGAATGACTGAAAAAATCAAGAGGACTAAGTATCTAAGCGGCGTTGAATCATGGTAAGGAAAGAAGGTTGAGGATATTGGATTTCATGGATGCTTATGCTTCCCGAGTATCTCCCTCTAGACTTGTTCTCCTCCTCCCAAAATGTCTTGACTGAAGTGAGCGGATTGTTTCTCAAAACTTCTAATCAACGGATCAAGAATTTCAACAGGTACATGCATCATAAGAAAGGGGACTAAAAATTTGACAACCACACTACTATATAATGTCAATAGGAATGCTGTGGCACATTATACACATGTTCTTCAATAATGAGATATATCATCCAATCTTTCATACGTTTTTGATAGGCACAATAAACTCTGGGTTACCCACAATATTCTTAATGAAGAGGATACCACCAGGACTTATACACACTTCCTTATTGACTCCTATCGTTGATGTAATCTTCCTGTTAAACTCTTTAGCCCCTTTACCAATTATCTTAACTATTCTTTACCCATGAAACCTCATCAATATTCATTAATAGAACAGTCTGGCTCTGGCCCAGTTCCTCTGTTCGAATCGTATAGTATTTGCAACGATGTTATACCCAGCTGAACTAACTCCGTTTAGAACTTTATTAACTATCACCCAAATTGGTGTTCATGACGTTGACTGAGTTAGAGGAACCTTGTGATGAAGTACATGTTGATCAACTTTGCACGTTTCAATAGGAATGATCTCTTGTGTCATACCTTCTTGTTTCTGGTTTTACTGTGACTGGTGCAAGGGGGAACATAAAACCACAAATCTCCTATATCTGTTTTCATAACATTCAACTAATAGACTTCCCTCAAGTTGCGATACATCTTAATAGAGCTTGGATGGATAGAATAACTAGATTTATGGGCCTTTTGAAGAATACGATGGCTGAACTCACCCCCATTAAAAACACATCATCGACCCTTGTGGGGAAGTACACCATCTTCTCCCTGGTATAAAACCTTCACTCGCTGTGATTGTGGCTGGCTCAGAAATACGCTTGGAATTTCCAGAAAGAGTTGGATACTGTGGGCTTTCCTACCTCAAACACCCAAAGAAGATTCTAACTCCATTCTGAAAATTTACACTCCCCTATGATGACATGGCATAGTCTTTAAGGACGTACTCCTAGGGCGAAAGTTATGTTTGTGAGCATCCTTACCGCTTTTATTTCTCGTCAACATGGTTGCCCTACCCATATTATGGTTGCAAAGGCTTCTGCTATTACGTTGCTTACCCAGGATGGTAATGCACCCTTCTGCACTAATCGTGAGACATCACGCACTCTCTTTGCCAAAGATTTCAACTCTTATGGGTTGAAGACATAGGGCCTCTTTACGGTTTTATGAACCACACTTACATCAACACCATACAAAGTAGTTCTCCAAAATCATGTAGTGCACCCACCTCGTCAAGATAAAGTCTTGGTCGCTCGAATTCTTCTCTGAACTAAGTTGTTTGGAAGATAGAAGGTATAACCTTACTCGCTGCATCAACAAACAACCTAGTCCAACTCTGTATGCTCACACTACATCACATAAATGTTTCAACCCTCTGGTAGAGTTTAACTAGGAGTTTGTAAACCTAGTTTTCAGTTGCGAAGCTTTTTTCCGAAAAAAAACCTCACAACAACCTTCACAAAACCCCTTCTGTAATAACCTGGGTAGACCCAAGGAAACTCTGATATTTGAGGAGAGGGTAGTTCTAGGCATTGTTTCACTTGCTTTGATTTGGGAAGAATCTACTCAGAACCGTTCAATAGCGTACTATAGGCCAGATAAAAGTGATGAGTTTACCAAATCTCCAACTTCTTAAATTTTTGGAAAATTGCAAAACTAACGATTCCTTGAAGTTTGAAGAAAAATCTCAAACTGACTAGCATGTTCTTCTCATTACCTAAAGTAAATAAGGATATAATTGATGAAATATGACAACGAAAAAAGTACCAAGAGATGTTTGGAAAAGTTGTTCATCAAATCCATGAAAAGTTTGAATTCCCAGTGGTTAGTCCAAAAGACATAACTACGAAATCCTGATTTGACCATATCAAAGTTACTTAAGGTTGTACT
>JAKWJA010001479.1:0-26420 GCA_027704765.1 Solanum habrochaites | reverse complement strand
AACTCATATAGCCATATAGGGCGCATACGCACAATTGTAGAAAGTGGGAATACACCATGCCTCCTTGCTTTTCTACTTAAGGCGTCTGCCACAACATAGACTCTTCCTGGTGATACAAGATGGTAAACATCAATCTCCTTCAGTTTCCATCACTCCGCTGTCTCAAATTGCAAATTTTCTGGTAAAGATATATTGTAGGCTACGATGATCCGTATAGACTTCACATTAACCCCATAAGATAGGTCTCATTGCTTAAATGCAAACACGACTGCAGCCACAATTCAAATCATGGGTCGGATAGTACGTTCATGCGCCTTTAATGCCTCGAAGCATAAGCAATTACATTCTTCTTTGATTAGAACTGCACCAAACCAGAATAGGTGCATCACACTAAACGATGAAGTTTTTACCCTCTACTGGCAAGGTAAGGATAGGTGCAGTAGTCAGCAAGGTCTTGAGTTTTGACAGACTTTCATCACCATTCATTCCGGACCATACAAATGGAACATTGCTTAGGCAAGTTCGTCAGTTGGGAGGCATAGGAAGAGATCCCTTGACAAATCCGACGGGTAGTAGATGGCTAAACCAACAAAGCTCCTTATTTTGACACATTAGTTAGGTCTACCCCATTTCTCACTGTTTCATCTTAGAAAGATCCACCATCACTCCATCCTTAGAAACCACGTGCCCAAGAGGACACTGAATTAGGCCAAAACTCACACTTGGAGAATTGGCATAAAGCCTTTTCTCCCTTAAACTTCCAACAGATTCTCAAATGCTCCTCATGTTCCTTCTTAACTCTTGGAGTATATCAGTATATCATCAATAAATACGCTCACAAAAGATCCAGATATGATTAAAAATCCCGTTCATTCCACGCTCCTGAAAGCAAGCAGGGGAATTCGTAAGCCCAAAAGGACATTGAATAAGAACTCATAATGCCCATTACCTGGTCCGAAAAGCAGTCTTGGGCACATCGTTGCAGTAGTTTCATTGAATGATAACCAGATCTCAAATCAATTTTTGAGAAGGCACCGCCACCGTGTAATGACGAACAAATCATAAAATGCGGGCGAAGAGGCGGTTACTTGTCTTAACAGTTACTTTGTTCAATTGCCGGTAGTCTATGCACAGCCGAAAACTCCCATCTTCTCTTCACAAAATAACACCGGAGACACAAAGGGATGCACGGAAACCTTTACTTACACTCTTGAAGCGTGGGCCTTAACTCCCTTAACTTGCTGGAGCCATTCTATAAGGAGGGATGGAAATGGGGAGAGTACCCGGCTCCAGATCAATGCAAAAGTCAATATTCTCTATCCGGTGGCATACAGGAAAGGAAAAGGGGGGGTCTGCAGGAACAGTCCAGAAACTCACGGACTTACCGGAACCGACCTCATTGGGGGAAAAACGTATGGGTAGGGGTATAGTTCATCACGGAGGTGTGCCAAGAAAGCTAAAGCCCATTTACAACCATTCTTTAGCACGAAGAAAGGAAATGATACGAACTGGAGTGAAGTGTAGTCACCCTCCCACACGACGGATCTTTCTAGATTGGCCAAATGTTACAGTTTTAGCAATTACAATCTAAGATTGCAAAATTTGGAGAAAAGCCAAGTCATACCCAGAATTACACGAGATCAACCATCTCTAAGATAAACCAAATTCTACATGGAGTATTGCTCCCCCACGAAAGTTACACGACAATACCTATACACCTTTCAACTATCACAGACTCACCCACCGAGAGTAGAGTAGAAGAAACACGAAACAGGCATGTCAAGCAAATTCACAATGTTAATTAAGACCGTAGCAAAATGAGGAAATACATATGAAAATGTGGGCCCGGAATGCAAATAATACAGAAGCCATGCAATCACAAACCAAAAGATTACATGTGATAACAGAATTGATGTCTCCGCTTTACATAACACTACTACACCCCCCCCTCAATCCCCAAGCTACAAACCACCCAAACCCCCCAGTCCACCCCTCTATACAGTTTCCGACTTTCCCTCTTCTTATTGTCGCCGGACCGCCAGGGAAAGCGTAACAGTGGGCCCTATACCTATCTGCCCCTTGCCCCTAACATGTGTTGTGGTAGTAGCTCCAGTTTGCCCGTCACCCCCGCCGTTTTGGTGACCACCATTACCTCGGACCACCACGTCCTCCAGAATGGCGGCCTCTCCATGACCACCTCTAGCTCTGATATTTGAGGTCTGAACTTTGTTTTGGATAATACCTCTGATGTGCGAAGTCTCACCACATCCATAACACTCTCTGGATTTCAAGCATAGGTCTCTATGGAATGACGAAGTCTGGGGATAGTAAAAGAAAGAAAAAGATCCGCTAGAGAGGTCTATGCCCCGCCTCCTGTTGGACCGGTCTGCGGTGCCCCCCAACTACAGTTACAGTGAAGGACTGAATAGGGCGGGCTGGATTAACCTCCTTATAGAATATCAGCATAGACGAGGAACTAACGAGTAGAGCGGATCCCTCCGCAGCGTAAGAAGAAAAATTTGCAATAAATCACCCCTGACGAAACCTTTTAAGGATGTCGATGCCATGGTGAAGTCATCTGGGCTTCACCCCTCCACCTCTATTAGGAAGTTCTACCACTCTTGAAAGGATTTCGCTTAGCCGCTAACTGTAAGGCTGAAATCCGCAAATCTGACCTCAACCCCTTCACAAAACGGCGACATCCGTCTTGTGGGGGAAACAAAGCTAGGTGGCCATATCTGGATTAATGTCACGGAAATTAGCCTCATACGCACTGCACCCCCGACATCTTGCCTTGCTCTCGCTCAAGAACACATCTCTCCTCCTATCCCTCAAGGTCGGGGGATATACTTCTCCATAAATAAGAAGAGAATGACGCCCAAAAGTCATAGGTGGTGCCCTGTACGGCGTTGACACTGAACATGTGACGCACCCATTTTGGCATTTCCGCTGAAACTGATAGGTACAACTCAACGCCCAAATAGTTCCACTATGCCCATTTTATGTAGTAACTCATGACAATCAACCAGAAAATCGTTACATTGCACCCTGAGGCGTCAGCCCCTTGAAGGACTGGAGGTTTCAATTTCAAGAACTTACTGAAAAAGTTCACGTGATCACTTGTCATTATGGGCAGTGTAGTCAACGAGAGGGGAAACGTGCCTATTTCTAATGAGGCATCCATGCGGGGAGCTCAGCAGTGGCCTGTCGTACTTATGGAAACCTGAGGGTAACTGGTGCAGAAAACCACTGGAGGTGTCTGGCCTTAATCAGAAACCCCTAAGATAAACTAAGAACCTGATTAATCAATCTCTGGGGTAGGTGTGGGTGGTTAATTCCTCATTCTGCACTTGCTCACTTCCCTTCCTCACCCTTCTCTTACTACTTCCTCAGTTGGTGGAGGAGTCACCGCTGAGTAACAGATGGGACAGGTGCTTGTCCCTTCATCGAGAGGACGTCCCTCCCACGACCTCCTACACGGCTGCCCGACACTGTTCCTCTTCGAGACTACAGCCCAGTGCTGGCTCAGACGTATATTGTCTTGCCGTTATGGTGTTGATGGTTTGGCCGGGTGTCGCTCTAGTTCTAAACCATCTGCGAAAATAGAATGAAGATGGTCAGATACCAATTTGTATCACCTAGATACCATTGGATCCAAGGAATAGACGAAAGAAAGAAGAAAGAATGGAATTTTCCTAAAGTCTATAGCCTCTCAAAGAAAAGTAAGGCGTCCCCCTACCGTTCCTTAAGACTCAAACTAGACTCGTTCTTGTGTGATGAGACCAAGAAACCTAATGCTATGATACAAGTTCGTCAGACCAAAAAACGGATCGCGAGAGTGGCACCCACATTTACTCTCCTATGTGAAGCGAACCAACCAAGCTAATCCCCAACATTTCAACCTAATAGAAAATAAGCGGAAGAAGACTTAAAACTCATTGATGAAACAATTAAATAACTTTTAAAATTTAATACTTATCATCCCCAACATCTGAATGAAAGTCATCACACAAGAACATCTCTCCTCAAATTACTGAATCTAAAGAGATCTAAGAAGTTAAAATAAAGTAAAAAGCCTAGTCATGCCGGAACTTCAAGGCTCAAGACATGAAGAAGCTGATCCAGCCAAGAGAAGCATTAGCTCACCCTGAGATCGAGTGATTGATGAAGACTGGATAGAGTTGCGGTTGAGTTGAAGACGATTGGTTACATTTGTGACACTCACAAATAACAAAGAAAACAAATTCAAAAGTAGGGAGTCAGTACAAAACATGAGTACTGAATAGCGTTTATCGGCCAACTCAAAATAGAAAACACGTATATACCAAGTTTAATATCATAAAATCAACAAAATACCTCAACATACAGCAACAACCAAGTATGTAATCATTAATATAAAATACGCCAAGTGCACATGAGGATTAAGCCTCAATAATACTCATTTGGGAAAATAGGTTTATTAATTTGGAATATTAACATATTTCAAGGGATTATTTCTTTCTAATCCTGTGTCGAGAAGTGACACTCCGATCCTATCATACTATGCCGAGGTGTCGAACGGACACTCGATCCTCATCATACGATCTGGTTGTCGGACGTGACACCCGATCCCATATCTATCCAGGGCAGAATGTGGACACTCTGATCCTATCATACTATCTGGATGTTGGCTGTCGGAACCGTGACACTCCGATTTAAACATATTCTTATACTAGTGTCGGAACGTGAACACCCGAATGCCATAATTCTATCCTCCCTCCCCCCCCCCCCACCCCCCCCCATGGTGCCGGAAAAGTGACACCCGATCCTCATTAACTACCTGGTGTCGGAAACGTGACACACGATCCTCTAACCTCATTCTTTTAGTTCATCAAGCTTCTTTTATACTAAGGCATTCATAATTAACAAAGAGGTTTTCAGATTAGAATTCAATGGCCTATCAATGTTTATTTTTTATCACCAAATTATATATAAACACATCATGCATTACACACAATTGAAGCATAGAGAAGGGTTTTACAATACTACCAATACATATGATTCGCTTAAAGACTTTACTAGGAAATAGCTAAACCATCAACCTACTCCACCGAGAATCGCGATAAGCAGCTACTATTCAAAGTCTTTGCCTTTCCTCTTCTTCTCTCTTCTCTCGCTCGTTTCTGCCCTTGCTCTCTTGTTCTGTTCTATTTTTCTTATTCAGACCATTTTTCTTTTACCCTAATGTCTTATAATTAAAGTGGTAAAAGATTATAAACATACCCACAATGTTTCAAGGTTCTCCCTTTTTAACCCCCAAGTAATTAAATTATTAACATTAAACCACTAACTTGATAATTATAAGCAGGAAATAGTCCAAAACGCCCCTTCAAATATTTAACAGAAATCTGACCCAGTCGGGTCACGCAAGCCTGTGACGGCCCGTCGTGCCTTGCGCAAACGGTCCGGCCGTGCTGTTCGTCACAAAGTCAGAGACTCCACTTTCATTAAAAGAGTTGTGAAGGCCATTCATGCCGAGACGGTCCGTCCTGCCACCCCGTCGTGACGTTACAGAGAGCGATCTTAGTACCCAATTTCTCAATCCTAAGTGTTTTGGAACGAGACCCCCTCGACGGTCCGTCGTGGGATCCGTCAACTCAGCTAGTTTTTCCAGAAATAAAATCTGCTGCTCAAAACGACTAAACAGGTCGTTACTCTTATATAGATGTATCTCATGAGAGCCTTCATATAAGAAGGGTTGTTCCAATATATGTGCAGTTATTTTTTCTTACCTCTCCTTTGTAGCTTTGTACCTCCATTTGAATCATCTATCACACTGCACCGCAAATTTCTTTTCATCTACCATCTTCCTTTTGAGATTAGTAGGTTTATAACCATGCATATAGTTTTAATGTTTTTTCTTCATCCAACCAACTCTTAATGTAATTGATTAACCCGAGGACATAATATACAACTTATACTCATTATGAAACTTCAACGATAGTTACAAAATGAAATTCTTTATCCTATTTAATCATATATTTCAAAAAGTTTGATATGTGTAGTGGAAAAAAATGAAATTAAATAGAGGAGTGTAATTTACATTATTAGGCTATTATATACATTTGTGATCTGAATAAGGCTTTCATTGTGCATATTCTAACGTTTTGCCTGTTATTTGTTACTCTAACTTTTTATTTTTCAATCTCAACATTACTATTATTACTTATTCTTGTTTTATTTTAAAGGTTGTTATGCTGTAATTAAATTTCTTACAAATGAACTTTTAGATTAATATTACAGAGTATTAAAGTAGAGCTCAAAAACAAATTAATTATATAATTGGAAAAAATAACAATATTCGGCCAAAAGAGTTCCCGAAATATTGGTCAATTTTGGCCATCTTCTTTTTTCGAAACGCAACCCAAAATTTGTTCTAAAGTTAGGCACAAAACATTAGAAGCTCTTTAGAATCATGTTAATTAGATTTCTCAAAATAAAACTTCTTAGAAACCATACTTCTAATCCGCCACTAACACTCCATCTCTGTCCTGTCTTCTTTCGAGAATATGTCCCACCCGTATCTGAGTATTGGAAGGGCTATGCATGAGATTTTCATGCAAAAAAGTGTTGGTATGATCCTCGATCTTCGTTTTGATGAACTGAACCAACAAGAAAATGATGAACTGATTTTTTTTTTTGAGGATTTTTATTTCCTAATCTGAAGAATTTATTTTTGTATTCGAACAAACTTTTATTCAAACTTCAAATAGATACTTTCGATTCCCGCTCATTCGGAACTCTAACCCATGTTATTTAAAATACTTGAGTTTGGATTCATTTGGGAAATGTTCTGATATGCCAAGTAGTATCATGAAAGTCTTAATTTTGATATTTTATCACACTACGATGTACACGTTCATCATTTTAAAAATATCTAGTTTAAGCTTTTTTATTTATTTTAAGTCTCATTTATTTGTTGGTTTGTGTCCATACTAGATGACATTTATATTTATTAGGTTTGAAATCTTATTCTTGAGGAGATAGATATGATGACTTTGTGCACTGCCCTAGTTCAGTGCCCAAGAATAAAAGGTTAGATTTATTATGAATTCTTAAATTTTTGTAAGAGAATAGGAAAAGAAATATGTCTGAATTTAGGAGCTATGGGATCTGTTAAAATTTAGAAGCTATGTGGCATGTTATGTAATGTTAGGTTATAAAATCTTATAATATACGTATATATGAGTTCTACTTTTTTCATAAACACATATAAATTTTATTGATATATATGATTAAATAGGATAATAGACTTTTTTTATGTTGTGTCTTTTTAAACTGTTGGTGGAGTTCCCTAATGATTACAAATTATATTTTTCGTCCTTGGGTTGATTGATTAGAATAAGAGTTTGGTGAATGGAGTTTTCACCCCTAGAAATATTGACCAAAATAATATGCATGATATTGAACTTGCAAACCTACAAACACAAATGGTAGATTAAGAGGAATTTATTGTGTAGTGTTGTAGATTTTTCAAATGAGGATACGTACCTACAAAGGTGATATATGAAAAGATAAGGGTACAAATGCTGGAACATCCCTTCTGTTGTGAAGACACTCATGAGTGGAGTGTTAATATATCATGTGATGATACACATGATGTCATTCAACTTGAAAGCTAATTGTGAAATACTAGGCTTATTAAAATCCCACAATTTTCTTTCTTTTTGAGTGACATCATATGTAACGTCCAATCATATATAAATGTTGCTCATGAGAGCCTTCATATAAGAAGGGATGTTCCAATATAGTTACTGGGATTTTTTCAACCTTTCTACTTGGGTAGGTAGTACCTCCATTTAACATCGATCTCCACTTGGCACAACAAAATTCCGTTTAATCTACCATCTTTCCTTTTGAGTTGAGTAGGTTCATAACCATGAATATTGTTTTTGAGTCGTATCTTGCTAGGGGTGGGGGAACATTACTGATTTTTCTCATCCAACCAACTCTTAATATAACTGACTACCCAAGGACATAAAATACAACTCTATTATTATGCCAACTTTAACGATAGTTACAAAATGAAAATCTTTATATATTCAATCATACATTTCAAAAAGGTTGCTATGTGTAAACAAAAAATTAAAAGAAAGGAGTGCATTACATTATTATGCTGTTAATGAGATGTTTTTGTGATCTTGAATACGGCTTCAATTGCGCTATTCTAACTTTTTCATGTTATAAAATTTTTACTCTATCTACTTTAGAATTCTTATTAATTATCATCATTTTATCATTATTTTTATAATTTTAAAACTATAGTTTTCATCTCAACATTACTAGTATTACTTATTGTTATTTTTTTAAAAAAGATGTTTTTGTTGTATTTTCAAAATTTCTTTACATATGAACTTTCATATAATTACAAGGTATAAATAGAAGCTACAAACGAATTAATATAAAAAAAAAACAAAAAAAAAAAACAAAAAAAAAATAGGAAAAATGACAAAATTCGGCCAAAAGAGTTTCAAACTAATTCGGTGTATGGGCTCATCTTGTGTTTTCCAAAAACGCAGCAACAAATTTGTCCAAAATTAGGCCCAAAAACATAGAAGCCTTGTAGAATTAGGTTATATTAGATTTCTCAAATATAAAAACCTCTTTAACAAACCTACTTATCATCAACTGCTACACTCCATCTCTCTCCTTGTCTTCTTTGAGAATATGTATATAAGACCCGAAAATGACATAGGTGAACTAAAGCCTAATTTTATTGTCAAGGTGGTCTAAGGTCCTTAATATGTCTATAATTTTGTATTGTGGAAGTATCTAAAGTATGGTGCTTTGGAAGTCAGACGTTAAGGGTCAACCAAGACGTTTGATGACTAAGTCACCTAGGTAACTCATGTGATTGTCTATGTGTTTACGTGTATTGAATGTTGTTCTAAGGTCGTACATAAGTCTAATATGATGTGAATAGGTAGTGTGTGAAGTTTTGAGATGTTTGGAGTTCAAACACTCAAGAACGTCCATGACATTCGAAATATGTGCCTAGAAATGACCTTGTGTGTCTAGGCATGTTTCATCGAGTTTTACGTGTTTGTTTTGAGTGAAATTCATGTGAGGTGTCCAAAACTCGTATATGTTCATGTTTTAGTTGGAAACTTCCGGCAAACATCTCCAAGGACCAACTAAGGGTCCTTTAGGAAGGACATATGTTAGAGGCCAAGACTGCCCAAGGCAGCCTCACCTATGGAAGCCAATCGACGGCCAGTGGAGTGGTCGACGGTCCTTGGGTGAGGGGCGTGGGTAATTACTTAGCTTGGGTTACAGGTTTATAACTTGATAAATCTAACTATAACAATTCTTTCCTAGTATCTTGTATGCAAAGTGATAAGTTATGTATTTCTAAATCCTTGGTCCGACGTCTAGAAAATTTCACTCCGCACCTTGGTCCGGCTACGTGGGTTGCTATACTAACCCTTTACCTTACCTCATATTAAGCATTGTAATTCGATATTTGACTAAGTTATTACATCAGACCAACAATACTCAGCCTATAGATAGTATACATAAATATGTGTTGATAATTCTTTTCCTAGTATCTACCTCCTTGGTCCGGCAAGTAGCATTAAGGCAGTTCTAACGTTGACCATCTGGGAAAAGAATTCTAAGCGAAAAGAATTATGTCAAATACATGCAAGACACTATTGAGAGAATTGTGCATTTAGTTAGGTTTTACCTCCTTAGTGACCTTTGGTTCTTACAACCCTCGTTTGGAGTTTAGTGAACCCATAGCATAATCACAATATTCAAATATGTATATAAGAAATTTATTCATTACTTCAATGAGAAGAATAAAATCCAACAGTTCACGTTGATAATCAACAAAAATCACAAGGAATCAATTACTGCATTATTGAAGACTAAGATTCTCAAAAGTGTAACAACTAATCACCAAGTATAATCACAAAAGAAGGCGCAAATAGCCAAAGAGTTCTAACCCCAAAAACGAGGTTTATCGATACTATATGATAAAAATAACAAAACACAATTAAATAAGGACTTTATTTGATGGAAATTTGTCAAACGCGGTTTGGTCGACGGACCTTGCGACGGATCATCATTGTCACGACAGGGCCGTAATGGACTCCGTGCCCAACTTATCAATTTCTCATGCAGATCTCTTCATGACTTTCGAGGCAGGTATGACGGGATCGTCACAGGCACAACGGTCCGTCGGGGTTCCATTCCATAACACTGAACTCTTGAAATTGGGTACTGGGGACTACTTTCTGATCTCAGGACGAACCAAAGGACGGAGCGTCATGGCTACGCGGTCCGTCATGCATTCGTAACCCAACCCTGGTCAGACTTCCCAAATCCTGCAGCAGCTTCAATACGAGCCACCTACGGGGACCGCACAAGCTCGGTTGGGTGGTACTTTTATGCATTTCTGCTCAAAACCTCCGATTCCTGTTTTTAGACAAATTTCCTGCAAATAAAGAGAAACCTTACATAAATTAGTACAAAAAGGCTTTTGGACACACTAAACTTAGTGAGGGAAAGTATAAAAATACCGTGAACCACGGTATATTCAGTGGATATATACCTTTCCCAAGGGACTCTGAAACCATCGTTGGAGGGCAGGACGTCCCTTAAGTGGACCTACATACCGTCGATGGTAGCTGTTCCGTTCAATGAGGAGACCTGTCCCAATATGACGGACCAAATGAAGGTCCGTTAGGTCAGAGATGGGTCCGTCAATGGTCATGAGGGTTGCGGATTAGGCAAGGAAAAAGGGGTTGAAGAATCCACATCCAGCCTCTGACCCTACCGAAAGAGGGATAGGAATGTTCGTTTTGGAGAATGCGTCGGCGACTGTACCGTCGATGGTTAAATTGGCGTGTGTGCAGTTCACAGTGAAGTCTAGGGTGGAAATTGAATTCACCCGCCATTTCTTAAATGGAAGGTTGTGGCGGGTCCCTAAGGGTATTTTGGGTATTTAAACGTGTTTATAAGGCCTTAACACTTAGGAAGATTTTGATTCTTTAAAATCAAAACACCAAATACCTTAGAAATTCCCAAGACTCCATTCAAGTCAAAAAATCAAGAAAATTGGTTGTGTGAGTTTAGTGGAGATTCTTCATGAAATTGAAGATTAGCTTCATTGAGTATGACTTTTGATTCTTGAAACTAGTTTCAGCAAAGAGAAACCACTTTCACACATGTTTTCAAAGAGAATAGAACCTTTTTAATGGTCTACCATGGGTCTTGCATTAATGGTTTTTCAACGCTATTATGGATTTGATGATTGGTATGTGATTTAACCTAAATTATTTGAAACCCATGAAACTGCATGAACCTTAGATTTGACTAATTTATGGCGTTCTTGATATTGGTCTAACTGTTGATGAATTTCATGTGTAGTTTCTTATGTCTTCAATGGTGTAAGAATTGTATTCAACTGTTGGTCTAATGGATTCTCTTAGATTCTTAATCTATGTTGAATGTTTTACAATTCCTTTATTTCTATAATTTTTTGTATTCAATTGGTGTTAATAGCCATGGGTAAGGGCCTTGTGATGTTTAATTGGTTGATTGTATTGTCTTGAAGTGTTTATGATGAAGTTAGTGGTACGCTTCCCATTCTTGTTATTCAATGTTAATTATACGTCAATTATGTAATCTATTGGTTTGGTTACACCTTTGGTGGCGGTGGTTATGTGAATCATGTGGCTTTGTCGGAGTTATTTTAGGTACATGATGATCATGACCTTCGTCGGACACTACCTTAAACTTATATGGCTATTTGTTAGTTGATTTAGTTATGTGTGATCTTATCTAACTATATGTGAAGTATGTGTTAGACTTTGATTACTATCTGAGAAATTATTCTATGCTTGAGTATGCGTTAAGTGTGTATAGTCTTAGAGTTGACAACATGGTTTTCCTAAATTGGGCTAGATGAGTTTTTTAAAATGGTTAAGTTGAAAATTTAAGGTGGTTAATTAGTAGGTTGAGATACAATGCTAAGGTTTATTCCTAAGTGTCTAATTAAAGATAGGTTATATGTGTTCAATGGAAGTATGTGTGTCTTGTTAGCTGGACTTGTGTCCTTTATTGATGCTTAAGTGAATATGTATGTCTGACTTAGAAGAAAACCAAAGGCTCTATTCTTGAAATAAATGAATATAGGTGAGACCTTGAAAACATGATAAGAGGGTTCATTATGTGAACCTTGAATCAAGTGGTAAGGTTATGAATCGTGAAGTAGTGAGCAGAATGGTTATCTTCATGAATAAATGATGGAGTTAAGTTTGATTTTTGGATGAATGGAAATCATATATACATTAGTGAAGGTAATAGATTATCTTGTCGCCATAGTGATATATCCCTAATAGATCGTGTTTGGTTAGAAAACATGTAATTGGGTCATGTCATGAACAGATATGGGATTTCATTGTAAGTACCTTAATGTGAATGATCTATGCGAACTAAGGCAGCACGGCCTGAGTTGGAAGGGAAGTAGTTCTGTTAAGTATGAGACTAGAGTACAAAGCAGGCCTTCATATTCCTCACCAGTGCCTACATGAAGCATTTCTATGTTTCTACTTTGGCAAGTAAAAACAACCTCATTGAAGTAGGATAGAACTTCGGATTCCATGATTTCTTACCATGGTGATGTCGGGTTATTTCTATTCTCATCACATGAGATACCTATTAGCATTAGAGAAGTTCTATGAACTTAGGAATGGTATGGATCACTACATAGACATGCACAATAGGCTTAAAGTTGTTAAAAGAGTCATTAGGTCTTGTCCAGACCATTATTTGAATGTCCTCTATGTGATTGCATGTCTCTAATTCAACTAATGAACTAATGGGACATAAGAATATAAGTATGTATATGTATAAGTACTACTAAAAGTGACTAAGAATTCCTTGGTTAAAGGTTGTGACGAGGCATAAAGGATTATCCTTTTCATGTCTTGTCTTGGGAAGTCTGAGAATGACTCTAGTTAGGTAAGTTGCTTGATATGTTGACATGCATCTAAACTAGGAAGTAGGAATCTTTAAGGATATTAGGTTAAGCATTGAGTGTGAATGTATGGGTTGTTCACTTCTAGGAGTACTAAGTAAGTCTTTGTGATAGCCTTGGTAAGGAGATTGCCATAGTGAGGCCAGTATGGCTGTATGTGATGTATTGGAGGCCCCTTGTGTAGTGTCTCATTATGAGTAATCTTGAGGACCACCCCGCTTGACCTCGTTTCACCGTTTAGACACATCTAGAGAGGGTGTATGGACGGTCTCTCTTATGTGCTTAAGGGAATCTTAGGGTGCTTTATGAGAAGGTTACATGCTAGAAGTGTGGAACGAAATGAGAAGGATTCACATGTAACAGTATGTTAATGTTAGTCCAAAAATATAATATTAGTTTTAAGTATTTTCTTATGTGATTCTAAGTGGTTAAATGTTATCTTATGAAGATATTGTGATGATTTAAAGAAAAGATGCATATTTTCAATAAAGTCCATTTTCTGATTTCCGCCCTAATGTCATACTTAGTACATGTGGTTTGTCTAATTTCATGCTTATTTTCTATCTATAAGTTCTTGGTAGGTGAAGAGATTTAGAGAAAAACGTGACTAGGAGATCGTCAGAGAAGTGGAAGTATGTCCTTAATTGGACTCGAGCGGGCCATAGATGTCATTTATGTTTTATTTCCTAGAGTTTTATAATAGACTATATAGTAGTATTTTTAAATTTGTATGGGATGTGTCCCAAGTATTGTCGGGTGTTGTAGTAATAGATATTGTAGTAGGACTCTAAGTATAGTTTACTTAGGATTCTACAATTATCTCCTATATAAGTAGTATGTACTTAACATTATTATCTATCAATTCATCTAATTTATCACCTATCAATAAAATTATTCTTGATCAATATGATCAATTTACCAATATTGATCAAAATATCAATTCATCAATACATCAATTATCAATACAATCCTTGGTTTCTCTTCATGAGATTTCTACATGAATTTCTTCATGGTATCAGAGCTTAAAACTCTTCTGCTTTCTTAGTATTGATTAAAAAAATGGGGAAAAAAACACTTTGCTATGACCCCTTCTACCAAAAATCATGTCAACCTCCTTACTTCACCAAATAATTGTCTTTGGGTCATCAACTTAAGCCCAGTAAATATCTCATTAAAGAGGAACCGACATATCCCAATTGAGTCATCTCACAAAGATAACCAAGGAGAAAAAATAATTATTCCACTGGACAACTGATAGGGAAGTTGTAGAAAACAAGAGGATGATGAAAAATAGTGCCTCATTGATGATTGAAACGGGAGAAGATGTGTTACTATGAGTTGGATATTTCAGCACCGTGACGAGAAAGGAAAGCATACAACATAATTGTGGGTTGCTCAACTGCCCAAAGAGATGTGGAAAATCTTAGAAAAAAAAAGAAAAAAAACATGATATTCAAGCAACAAAAGTAATAAATTTTTGTAGAGGTTTAGGTAAGACAAAGATAACCACCCTAATCGATTGAATGCTATACGTGCTTTGATATAAGGGCAAGAGAAAAAATGTCCATAAACAAAACATAACATGGTTATTATTGTCCAAAGAGGGGGGGGGGCAAAGGGAAGAGAAAAACAAACAAAATCAAATACCGAAGATTGACAAAATAGTTTTGATGGTGTATATAAAGTTTTTTTTCTTGATTTCGGCAAACAACCAACCATCATATCCGAAGTATTGAATACCCTCTTTTCTTGCAAAACAAATTTTGTTGGTATTGGGTATTCAAAGTTTTTTTTTTTTGGCTGGGATATTCAAAGTAAAGCTGGGTGAGTAATGTTTCTCTAATCACTAGCCTGAGAGGAACGGTTTTGAAGAAGAAGGAGAAAGAAGCTTAATGATGGAACATGTCAAAGGAACAAGTCCAACACGTGCCCCTAACTGCAGCAAGTGTTTATGAATAAGGAAGCTGAGGATTGGAACATGTCGAAGGAACAGGTCCAACGAAGCTGACTGACAAGTTACAACACTGGTGAAAAATTAGAGTCACACTTGGATTAGATTACCTATGTTAATTAGGTTATATTTCGTCTATAATTATATTACTATTAGGATTAGATTACTATTAGAATTATAGTACAATTAAGATTTAATTATTATTATTATTATATTAGTAATAGAATTGGTAGTAGACTCAAGTATAGTTAACTTAGGACTATACAATTCTCTCCTATAAGGGTTGGTGCCTTAAGAGTAATCTATCAATTCAATCTAATTGGATCACATCGCAATAAAATCATTATTGATCAATATGATCAATTTACCAATATTGATCAAACATATTCAATTCATCAATCATTAATAATTCAGGACAATCCTGATTCTTACATGAGTTTTCTACAGGTCTTCATAGATGTCGCTCAGTGCAGAGTAGTCATATAAACAAGGGATGTTCCAATATATGTGTTGTTTTTTCATATCTGTCCTCTGTAGGTATGTACCTCCATTTAAAACATCTACCACACTGCACAACAAATTCCTCTTCATTTACCACCTGCAATTTGAGTTTAGTAGGTTTATAACCATGCGTATTGTTTTGATGTATCTTTCTAAGAGTGAAAAATATTTTTATGATTTTTCTCCATTTAGCCAACTGTTAATGTAATTGACCAACCTGAGGACATAAAATACAACTTGTATTTATTAGTGAACTCCAACTACAGTTAAAGTGGCAATAAACAAAATCTCTCTATCCTATTCAATCATATATTTCAAAAGGTTTTATATGTGATTACAATAAAGTAAGACCTATTTTTTGGATATATATATATATATATAAAAGAGATCTGGTTCATTAAAAGATAACCTCTTATAGAGTTGAATTTAATGTCAATGACACACAAAGTCGCACTAAAAGTCCTAAATAAGTGTTTTAAGAGGTACACTTAACTTTGTTTATCAATAATCAACAATCTAGGGGTGATTAAATATTTGAAAGATGTTAACTAGGATATTTAAATGTTCATATAGTTTAATTTCTAAAGTAAATTGTGTTTTCATGTTTTGGAGGGTTTTTAAATGTACTGTTTTATAATTACTACTAATAAATAGTTAATCATATGTCTTAACTGATTTTTACTAAATTAAATTAAATTATATTTAATTAATTTTTTCATTATTAACTAAAATTTAAGAGTAAAGCGAAACGTCTCCTCCTTTTATTTTCAACTTACGTACACATCTTCCCATGTACACTCAATCAACCTTAGTTTTTCCTCTCTAATATAAACTTCTCTAAAAGACTCTTACAGCAACGATTTGTTTGATCTTTCTCAGTATTTTGAAGTGATCTTGTATGTGATTTTTTTTTTTTCATTTTTCATTACTCCTAAAAGAAAGCCCTGGATTAGTTGAAAAATAAATACATGGGGAGATAGAGCCACCAGGAGACCAGGTCACAAAAAAGACCTAAAGCAAGAGTGTGATAATTCAAAAATTTGCAAGTCCAAAAAAGAAAAATATATTATAATTGTATTTTAAAGAAATAATTTTTTATTATACATTTCTTTTAATATGTTTTGCAT
Source organism: Solanum habrochaites (assembly GCA_027704765.1). Classification (NCBI taxonomy): domain Eukaryota; kingdom Viridiplantae; phylum Streptophyta; class Magnoliopsida; order Solanales; family Solanaceae; genus Solanum; species Solanum habrochaites. The sequence continues at coordinate 9,817 of JAKWJA010001479.1, read as the reverse complement.
AAACTGTGAAGATAATATTTTTAATTTTTGTTGATTCTTTTATTGAACACTAAATTAGTTATCTAAATTAGATATGATTTTTTAATATTGTTTATATTATTTGTTGAACAATTTGAATTACATATAGGATTATATAAACAAACATTAATCATAAGTTGGTTTGATTTGATATGAAGATCGTAATTTTGCACATATTAGTTGTATCTTGAAATCCTAAATTTATAGTCATTGTATATATTTAATACAATTTTTTTTGAGATGTATTTATCCTTTGTTTCTGTTTTACAAACATTGGTTTACACATTATATACACGAAATATTGATATAAATTGGTATGATTTTGATATGAAAATTACAATTTTGAATCCATATTAGTTGTACCTTCGAATTCTTGATTTATAGTTCATTGTTTACACAAAATGAATTTTGCTATCATTATTATTCAACTATGCAGCCCAGTTACACACATTATATACATCACTTATAGTTATTTTTTTTATATGTATTTGTTATGAAGTTATCAATTTTGTATGCATTTTAGTAATAAATGTTTTTCTTGTATAAGGTATGAAATAAGTATTAAAATAGGGTACTCCAATGTATTCAAAATAGAGTCCAGTTACATACACATATGTGTTTATTTAAGGTTTCTAACCATACCTAACAAATAATAATTTAATTAAAAGTTAAAATAAAGATGAATTAAAATAATTCCTAACCATTGCATTAACATATTTTACTTCACATAAGATCAAAAGCATATAATAAACAACAATATTTAAAATATGTACTCAAAAATAAAAAATAATAAAATAAGCAAAAATTAGTGACCATAAAAATATACCATGATCTTTAATAATAAAATGAAACATAAAAGAAAAAGTTGAGCCCACTGAATACACATTGTCCTCTTGACAAAATTATTTCATTCTAGTACCCAAGTTATAAAACAATAGATCCTCTCAGGACAGAACAATTCTATTCGCCAGTATGTTGATGAAAAACAATGGTGTCAGTGAGTAACTTAACAGGAGCAAAGTGCACAAATATTTAATTGTGCAGCAGAGGAAGAAGTTCATAATTTTCGTTGTCTTAAAATGAGAGAAAATTCATCTATTTATAGACAATAAAGAGTAGTGTGAATAAATGTTTATTGTGTCATATTAAAGGTCACAACTCTTTAAATATGTCACAATCTTTCAAAAAAGACACGACTTTTTATAAAAATTGTAACTCTTCGTAAAAGTCGCAACTCTTTATTAAAGTTGCAACTATTCATAAAAGTTGCAACTTTTCATAAAAGTGACAACTTTTCATAAAAAGTAAAAACTTTTTGTAAAATTCACAATTTTTCATTAAAGTACAACTTTTCATCGAAAATACAACTTTTCATGAAAGGGAAGGCTAATTTGAAAAATAAATAAGTCAAAACGGAATCCTGATTTGTGGTTGCGCCACATATTCATATTATATAAGAGACAATTAACGTTGATTCAGACAAGTCGACGCGTCTGCTTCAGCATTTTTCTTGAAAAAAGTATTTTTTTTAAAAAAAATAATTAGTGTATAATTTTGTGAAATTATGGACTCCTTTTTAGTTAAAACTTTTATAATTCACGTGCTTGCTTCATCATGTTTCGAAAAAAAATTAAAATTTATTTATTTTGTATCCTTTGATTAAATTTGTGTTCAAAATTATAGAATTTTTTTGCTATGGACTTTTGTGCTCCGCGACGTGTCTGCTTCAACATATTTTTGAAAATAAAATTTCTTTCTTTGTTCTAAGTAATTTAATTAGTGAGAAATTTTTCAAAACTATTGAATCCTGTAAATATGAATTTTAAAATGAGTGCCTCCTTCAGTGCGTTTCGAAAAAAATCAAAAAAAATATATTTTGTTCTACTTAAATTTAATTAGTGTGTAATTTTTCAAAATTATGGAATCATTTTTAGTTGGGGCTTTTAGTTTAAGTTCAAGGTTTCACGTTGAAACATGCACGTCATTGTCGACGTGCCTATTTCAGCGTGTTTCAGATATTTTTTAAAAAAAAAATAACTTTTTATTTCTACTATAATTTAATTAGTGTATAATTTTTTTCAAAAAAAATTAGAAATTGTTTAGCTATGACTTTTAGTTTAAAATTCATCCTCTTAACTTTATTGCTTATATTTCGAATGTCGGGATAATATTTGTTTTATCTTGTAATGTGTAAAACTAGTTTATGTGTAAAAAATTACGGACTGATGACGAAAAATACTTCATTATAGACACTTTAGGGGTGTCAAAAAATGGAACCAAAATAGATAACCCATTTGAAAAGAATTCTCACTTGTGGCCCAATTCAATCTTGAATCTTTCAAACCAATTTAAACTTTTTATTAAGATTATGTTTAATGTATTGAAAGTATTAATTAATATCGATTTAACATCTTTAAGGATTTATATATCCATTTGTTACTTTGTAACAAAAAATTCTTGAGCAGAAATTTAAATAGTGATTATAAAAGTTAACTATCAACGTGTTAAATTATTGAGATTAATCGAGTCAAATTTGGCGGGTCAAGACCCAACCCGTTTTTAGCCCATTTGAGCCCAAAGTAAACTTGGGGGTCAAGACCCAACTCGATTTCTATTCAACTCATTTTAATATTTCCAATTTCAACTCAATCCGCCCATTTGACACCCCTAGACATTTTAATGAACCTCTTTACAGTAAATTTGCGCAAACAAAAAATAATTAATTACTTGTATATCTAAAAATCATATTAAATTTATTCAAGTTTCTAAATTCTACATATATCTCATAAAATAAAATTAAAATAATACTAAAATATTGGGCCCATGCTAGCACGAGCACAGGGACCTAGTATAAAGAGAGATAGACAGAGATACAATCCCTTGATTTTCTCCAATTAGTAATATTTATGATTTTCTTATTTTCTCATTGTTAGTTTTAATTTTTGAATTTTACATTGTTTAGGGAATTACAAGGATTTCTAATGTTATAACTTGAAAAATTTTTATGAATATATAAGGACTTCTTAAAATTAAATCTCTCATATAGGTCATTATTATGTTTCTCAATAAATATAACTAATTTCCAGTTATGAAAAACGAAACACATTATCGGGCGAGGCGAAATTATAAATTAATATAGTTTATTGTTTTGTCGAAGTCAATAGTATTGATCTATGATTGTTGGTCAGACAAAGTTTGTTTGCTATAATGACTTAATCAACAATATATAAAGATAATCTTTAGTGATAATTAATTTACGATACTTTTAGGCTTTTATTTATAAATATGTATTATTAGTGGCAATTAATCTTTTTTGAAAATGTTAATGGATGATGACACCTATAGCAATATTGAATCCAATAACAAATAACAAATGTTAATAAACCATTTTTTGTTAATATGTGATATTTATTGTCACTAAAAATTATTTTTGTTATAATATTAATCCCAAAAATGATGACATTTTTTTAGTTGTTTTTTTGGTCAGTTTTTACTTTTTAGCTCAATTTTAAGGAGAAAAAAAAAGTTTAGGGACAATTTAAATGAAAAATATGAAGTAATTGGTGACGTTTAGTTCTTTGAATTATGACAAAGTTATCTTCGCTTTGTGAAGGCATCACTCAAATTTGAAATAGATGATTTAATTTTTAATTATTTTTACTTTTAACAATTGATTGTACTATTGATTATTGATATAATATTCTTTTCTGTAGCATTAAATAATTATCTCTCTAATATTTCTACTGGTGTTTCATCAATAAGGTCATATTTTATATTTTATGAAGGTTAAATTGTATCGATTTTGAAAGAAAGATATAAAAGTAAGTAATTATTTTGACACATTCTTTTCTACTATATTAGAAGAGTCTGGTATGAACCAGTGTGTTTTTCTCCATTTTTAATTCATGGAGGGCAGTTTCGTCATTCAAAATTGTCTATGTTCTTATTGTGTCTCTATGGGGATTTGGCGTTACTCCACTCATATCATAAAGACACAGTCAAGGTATAAAAAACAATCAGGAAGGCTTTCTATATGTCTATGGATGAAACCTTTTTTCTTGGGGGTCTTGGAATTCCAAAAACGATACCCTGGCTCCGAAGGGGGAAGAAGAGCGCAAATCAAAGGTGTAGCAAACCTGGGGGGAAAGTAGGTTTGGAGACGGTACGCACAGGTCTTTGGAGAGCAAGAAAAGCACGGCAAGGGGGGAAGAGGGCGGGAAGAAAAGCACGCGAGGCAAAGGGACCAGAAAAAGGAGAAAAGAAGAAGAAGAAGAAGAAGAAGAAGAAGGAAGAAGAAGGAAGAAAGAAGAAGAAGAGAAGAAGAAGAAGAAGAAGAAGAAGGAAGAAGTAAGAAGAAGAAGAAGAAGAAGAAGAAGAAGAAGAAGAAGGCGTACGAAGCAGAAGACAAGAAGAAGAAGAAGACGATAAAGGAAGAAGAAGAAGAAGAAGATAGAAGAAGAAGAAGAAGAAGAAGAAGAAGAAGGAAGAAGAAGAAGATAAGAGACGAAGAAGCTAGAAGAAGAAGAAGAAGTAAGAAGAGAAGAAGAAGAAGAAGAGAAAAGAAGAAGAAGAGAGAAGAAGAAGAAGGAAGCAAGAGAAGAAGAAGCAGAAGAGAAGAGAAGAAGAAGAAGAATAAGAAAAGAAGGAAGAAGAAGAAGAAAAAGAAGAAGAAGAAGAAGAAGAAGAAACGAAGAAGAAGACGAAGACAGAAGTAAGAAGAATGAAGGAAGCAAGAAGAAGAAGAAGAAGAAGAAGAAGAAGAAGAAGAAGATAGGCAGAAGAAGAAGAAGAAGAGAAGAAGAAGAAGAAGAGAAGGTAAAGAAAGAAGAAGAAGAAGAGAGAAGAAGAAGAAGAAGAAGAAGAAGAAGCAGTAAGAATAAAGAAGGAAGAAGAAGAGAGAAGAAAAGAAAGAAGAAGAAGAAGAAAGAAGAAGGAAGAAAGAAGAAGAAGAAAAAAGAAGAAGAAGAAGTAAAAAGAAGAAGAAAGAAGAAGAAGAATAAGAAGAAGAGACGAAGGAAGAAGGAAGAAGAAAGAAGAAGAAGAAGAAGGAAGAAGAAGAAGAAGAAGAAAGAAGAAGAAGAAAAGAAGAAGAATGAAGAAAAGAAGATAGAAGAAAGAGAGAAGAAGAAGAAAGAAGAAGAAGACGAAGAAGAAGAAGAAGAAGGAAGAAGAAGAAGAAGAAGAAGAAGAAGAAGAGAGAAGAGGAGAAGAAAAGAATGAAGAAGAATGAAGAAGAAGAAGAAGAAAAGACGAAGGAAGAAGAAGAAGAAGAAGAAGAAGACGAAGCAGAAGAAGAAGGATAGAAGGAAGAAGAAGAAGCAGAAGAAGAAGAAGAGAAGAAGAAGAAGGAAGAAGCAGGAGAATTAAGATAGAAGAAGACAGAAGAAGAAGAAGAAGATAGAAGAAGAAGAAGAAGAAGAAGAAGAAACGAAGAAGAAGAAAGGGAAGAAGGAAGAAGTAAGAAGTAGAGGAAGAAGAAGAAAGAAGAAGAAGAAGAAGAAGATGAGAAGAAGGAAGAGAAGAACAAGTAAGAAGAAGAAGCAGAAGAAGAAGAAGAGAATGAAGAAGAGAAGAAGAAGAAGAGAAGAAGAAGAAGAAGGAAGAAGAAGACGTAATGAAGAAGAAGAAGAAGAAGAAGAACAAGAAGAAGAAGAAGAAGAAGAAGAAGAAGAAGCAGAAGAAGAAGAAGAAGAAGAAGAAGAAGAAGAAGAAGAAAAAGACGAAGAAGTAAAAGAAAAGAAGAAGAAGAAGAAGAAGAATAAGACGACGACAGAAGGAAAGAAGAAGAAGAAGAAGCAAGAAGAAGAAGTAGAAGACGAAGAAGAAGAAGAGAAGAAGCAGAAGAAGAAGAAGCAGAAGAAGAAGAAGAAGAAGGAAGAAGAAGAAGAAGAAGAAGAAGAAGAAGAAGGAAGAAGAAGAGAGAAAGCAGATGATAGAAGACATGGAAGAAGAAGAAGAAGAAGAAGAAGAATGAAGCAGAAGAAGAATGAAGAAGAGAAGAAGACAGGAAGAAGACGAAAAGAAGGTAAGGAAGAAGAAGAAGAAGAAGAAGAAGAAGAAGACAAAGAAGGTAAAAGAAAGAAGAAAGCAAGAAGAAGAAGAAGAAGCCGGAAGAAGAAGGAAGAAGACGAAGACAGAACAGGGTTGGGGGGGGTGGAAGAAGAAGAAGACGAAGAAGATAGGAGAAGAAGAGAAGGAAGAAGGAGCAGAAGAAGAGACAAGAAGAAGACGAGAGAAGCATGCGAAGAAGAAGCAGTGAAGAAGACGAAGAAGCAGAGAAGAAGAAGAGAAGAAGAAGAAGAAGGAAGAATGAGGAAGACAGAAGAAGGACGAAGAGAAGAAGATAGAAGAAGAAGAAGAATAAGACGAAGAAGAAAAGGAAGAAGAAGAAGAAGAAGAAGAAAAGAAGAAGAGGGACGAAGAAAAGAAGAAGAAGAAGAAGAAGAAGAAGAAGGACGCAAGAAGAAGAAGAAGAAGAAGGAGAAGAGAAGAGAAGAAGAGAAGTAAGAAGAAGAAAAGGAAGAAGCAGAAGAAGAAGAAGAAAGTTAGAAGAAGAAGAAGAGAAGACGAGGAAGAAGAAGAAGAAGAGAAGAAGGGCAGGAAGAAGAAAAAAGAAGAAGAAGAAGACGAAGCGAAGAAGAATAAGAGAAGCAGGAAGAAGAAGACATAAGAAGATGGTAAGAAGAGAAGAAGAAGAACGAAGAAGAACGAAGAGAAGAAGCAAAGAAGAAGGAGACGAGAAGAAGAAGAATGAATGAAGACAGAAGAAGAAGAAGAAGCGAAGAATGAAGTAAGAAGGAAGGAAGAAGAAAAGAAGAAGAAGAAGAAGAAGAAGAAGAGAAGAGGAAGAAGAAGAAGAAGAAGGGAGAAAAGAAGAAGAAAGAAGGCAGAAGAAGAAGAAGAAGAAGAAGAAGAAGAAGGAAGAAGAGCAGAAGAAGAAGAAGAAGAGAAGAAGAGAGAAGAAGAAGGAAGTAGAAGCAGAAGAAGAAGAAGGAAGAAGGAAGAAGAAGGGAGAAGGAAGAAGAAGAATGAAGAAGCAGAAGAAGAAGCCGAAGAAGAAGCAGAAGAGAAGAAGAAAAAGAAGAATGAAGAAGAATGAAGTAAGAAGAAGAAGAAGAAGAAGAAGAAGAAGCAGAAAGATCGAAAAGAAGAAGAAGAAGAAGAAGGAAGAAGAAGAGAAAGGAAGAAAGAAAGAAGAAGAAGAAGAAGGAAAGAAGAAGAAGAAGAAGAAGAAGAAGAAGACGAAGAAAAAGGAAGAAGAAGGAAGAAGAAGTAAGAAGAGAAGAAGAAGAAGAAGAAGAAGAAGAAGAGAGCAGAAGAAGAAGAAGAAGAAGAAGAAGAAGCAGAAGAAAAGAAGAAGGTAAGGGCGACGAAGAAGAAGAAGAAGAAGAGATAGCAGGAAGCAGAAAGAAGAAGAAGGCAGAAGAGAAGAAGAAGAAGCAGAAGAAGAAGCAGAGAGAAGAAGAAGGAAGAAGAAGAAGAAAGACGGAAGAAGAGGAAGACGAAGAAGAATGAAGAGGAAGAAGAGAAGAAGAAGAAGAGGAAGTACGAAGAACGAAGACGAAGAATAAGGAAGACGAAGAAGAAGAAAGAAAAGAAGAGGAATTTTAAGAAGAAGAAGAAGAGAAGAAGAAGAAGGAAGACGAAGAGAAGAAGCGAAGAAGAAGAAGAATAAGGAAAAGGAAGAGAAGAAGAGAAGAAAAGAAGAGCAGAAGAGAAGAAGAAGAAGCGCAGAGGAAGAAGAAGAAGAAGTAAGACGAAGAAGAGAGAAGAAGAAGCAGAAGTATAGAAGAAGAAGAATGAAGACAGAAGAGAATGAGCCAGGAAGAAGAAGAAGAAGAATTAAGAATAAGAAGAAGAAGAAGATAGAAGAGAAGAGAGCAGAAGAGACGAGACGAAGAAGAAGAAGAAGAAGAAGACGAAGAAGAAGAAGAGAAGAAGAAGAAGACGCAGAAGTAAGAAAGAAGAAGAAAAAAGAAGAAGAGAAGCGAAGAAAGTAAGAAGAAGAAGAAGAAGAAGACAGAAGAAGAAGAATAAGAAGAAGGAAGAAGAAGAAGAAGAAGAAGAAGAAGAAGAAAGAAGGAAGAAGAAGAAGAAGAAGAAGAAGAAGAAGAAGAAGAAGAAGAAGAAGACGAAGAAGAAGTATAAAGAAGAAGAGAGAGAAGAAGAAGGAAGAAGTAAGACGAGAAGAAGAAGAAGAAGAAGAAGAAGAAGACGAAGGAATAGAAGGAAGAGAGAAGACGAAAGAGAAAGAAGAAGAAGAAGAAGAACGAAGAAGAGAAGAAGAAGAAGAGAAGAAGAGAAGAGAGGAAGAAGAAAGAAGTGACGAGAAGAAGAAGACGCAGATAGAAGAAGAAGAAGAATAAGAAGAAGAAGAGGGAAGAAGAGAAAGGAAGAAGAAGAAGAGAAGAAGAAGAAGAAGAAGATAGAAGAAGAAGAAGCAAGAAGAAGAAGAAGAAGAAGAAGGACGGAAGAAGAAGAAGAAGCGGAAGGAAGAGGATAAGCAGAAGAAACGACGAAGGAGAAGAAGAAGAAGAAGAAGAAGAAGATAGAAGAAGAAGAAGAAGAAGCAAGAAGAAGAGAAGAAGCAGTGAAGAAAGAAGAATAATAAGAAAGGAAGAAGCCGAGAAGAAGAAAAGAAGCGAGAAGAAGAAGGAGATAGAAGAAGAAGAAGAAGCGAAGAAGAAAGAAGAAGAAGGAAGCAGAAGAAGAAGAAGAAGAAGAAGAAGAAGAAGAAGCAGAAGAAGAAGAGAAGAAGAAGAAGAAGAAAAGAAGCAGAAGAAGAAGAGAAGAAGAGAAGATAGAAGACGAAGAAGAAGAGAGGAAGAAGAAGAAGAAGAAGAATAAGAATAAGAAGAAGAAGAAGAAGCATAGACGCAGAAGAAGAAGAAAAAGAAGAAGAAGAAGAATGAAGAAGAATAGAAGAAGCAAGAAGACGAAGAAGAAGAAGAAGCAGGCAGAAGAAGCAGAGCAGAAAAGACGGCAGAGAAGAAGAAGAAAGAAGGAGAAGGAAAAGAGAAGAAGAAGAAGAAGCAGAAGCAGGAAGAAGCAGCAGAAGCAGCAGAAGACTAATAAGAAGCATGAAGGAAGACGCAGAAGAAGCAGCAGAGAAGAAAAGACGGCACGAGACGAGGAAGCAGAGAAGAAGACGAGGAAGAAAAGAAGAAAAAAGAAGAGGAAGAATGAAGAAGAAGCGATCGAAGCAGACGAAAAGAGATAGAAGCAGGGAACAGAAGAGGAAGAAGGGAGAAGAAGAAGAAGAGAAGAAGAAGAAAAGGAAGAAGAAGAAGAAGAAGGAAGAAAAGAAGAAGGAAGAATGAAGGAGAAGAAGAAGAAGAAGCAGAGAAGAAGAAGAAGAAGAAGAAGAAAAGAAGAAGAAGAAGACGAGAGGAAGAAGAAGAAGAAGAAGAAGAAGAAGAAGAAAGAAGAAGAAGAAGAAGAAGAAGAGGAAGAATAAGAATAAGAGAAGAAGATAGAGACGACGAATGAAAAAGAATGAAGAAGAAGAAGAATAAGAAGAAGAAGAAGAAGAGAAGAAGAAGAAGAAGAAGAAGAAGAAGAAGAGGTAATGTAGAAGGAGAAGAAGGAGGAAGAAGAAGAAGAAAGAAGCAGAAGAAGAAGAAGAAGAGGAGGCTGAATGACGAAAGAAGAAGCAGAAGAAGAAGAAAAGAAGAAGAAGAATGAGAAGAAGAAAGAAGAAGAAGAAGAAGAAGAAGCAAGAAGACGAGAAGAGAAGAAGAAGAAGAAGAAGATGAAGTGAATAAGAATGAAGAAGAGAAGAAGCAGATATAAGAAGAAG
>JAKWJA010001478.1:0-14742 GCA_027704765.1 Solanum habrochaites | reverse complement strand
CGCGTATCTGCTCGTGTGTTGCAATCTAGGGAGATGATGGCATGCCACGACGCTCGCCATCGTCCGAGTCGTGTATGCTTTTCTACTAAGTCATGATGGTATTTAACGCCTGACGTCGTCCTACTGGTTGTGCTAACCCACCGGGTGAGGATGCATTGCCCACGCCCCACTGGTTTGATCGTGTGTGCATCCAAGGGCAAATGATAACTTACCAACGCCGACGAGTTGGTCCTGACAGTGTATATTGTCCGATGCTGACAGCATGCAACCCGGGAATGGTCCGTCCGACATCGATAGTGTGCTGTCTCAGGGCGATGATGACATTGACACTCTACTGTCGTTCGACCTTTTGTTTTTGCCACGGGCCATGATGGCATGCCACACCCCGACGTAGTCTGACGTGTTATGCAATTCCAATGGCGATGATGTCCATGGCAGTCCTGATGTTGTTGTCCACCGTGTGTTGTCCAAAAGTGAAGATGGCATTCACTCCCAACGTCGTGTTCCCTCGTGTGCTACCCAATGCGATTATGGCATGCATGGGTTGACGTTTATATCCAACCATGTGTGCAACCAAGGTCCATGGAGGCATGCCACTCTCTACATTGTCCGAAACCCGTAGTGTCCTGCCGCCAAGGGAGATGATGGCATCCACGCCCGACGTAGTCTGATACATGTGTGCGACCCAAGGGCGATGATGGCCATGCCACGCTCGACTTCTCGGCCCGTTTGTGCGGTTGCCAGGGCGTGATGGCATGCCACGCTCGACATCGTCCGACCGTATGTGTTGGTCAAGGTCCATGATTGCATGCCACTCTTCCGATGTAGCCAATCGTGTATTAATCCGGGGCGAATGCTTGCATGCCCGCACGAAATGTCGTCCCACCATGTTGTTTTCCGCATAGGGCGAATATGGCATGTCACGCCAGATCTCGCCCGACCCACAATGTGCTTCCAAATGGCAGTGTGAATGCATGCCATTCTCGACTTCGTCTGGGCCCAGTGGGTGCTACCCAGTTCCATGGCGGCCAGTGTCCACGCCGACTTCGACCGATCGTGTGTGATGTCCTAGGGGGATCCAAGCATTCCATGCCGACGTCGCCGAACCTTGTTTGTTCCCACAGCGTGATGTCCTGCCACGCCCGATGTCGTCTGACCGTGTGTGCTGCCCAAGGTCGATGATGGCATGAAATGCCCAACGTTGTCCGACCATTTATGCAGCCCAAGGCCCATGCGGGCATGCCACGCTCGACGTTGTCAGGCCGTGTGTGCAGTCAAAAGGCGATGATGGAATTCCACTCCCAAAGTCGTCCTATCGTGTGTGTTGTCCAAAAGCAATAATGGCATACCACTGCTGATTTCGTTCGATCGTGTGTGCTGCCCTAGGGTGATGAGTGCATACCATGGCCCGCGTAGTCTGCTCGTGGGTGTGCTGTCCAAGGGAGATTTTAATGAACTGCATGAATTTACGTCACCACTGTGTGTTTTTTGCCAAAAGACCACTGCAGTCATACAATGCCCGACGTCAATCTATAAATGCTGCTGTCTAAGCGATGATTACATGCCATACCCGATGTCATCTTTCTATGTTTGCTGTCCAAAGGCGATGTTGGCATGCCACGCCAAACACCATCCGAACGTGTCTGCTTTACATGCGCTCATGGGCATGCCACAGCCGAGCCGAGTCATTTGAGACCGTGTGTGCTGCCCAAGGGGCGATGATATCATGCCATGCTTGATGTTGTCCGACCGTATGTGCAGTCCTACAACAATGATAACATGACAAGCCCGACATCGTTTGATCATTTATGCTGTCTAAGGTAATTTTTGCATGGCACACGCTACGTCATCTGACCCTGTGTATGCTATCTAGCTGCGATGATGGCATGCCATGCCCGACGTCATCTTGTCGTGCGTTCATTCGAACGGGATGATGGAATTCCATGCCCGATGTTGTCCGACCTTGAATGTTGTCAAAGGAAGCTGATGATTGCATGTCCCGCCTGAGTCGTCTACCCTCGTGTTCTACCCCAATGGCGAATGATGCCTCATCCCTGATTGACGTTATCCGAACCATGGTGTGCTGCCCACGGTCCATGCCAGGCACGCCACGCTCGACGTTGTCCCGACGTGTGTCCTGCCCAAGGATAGATGATGGCAATCTCCACGACCCGACGTAGTTATCCTGTGTGCTACACAAGGGCGATGATGGCATCCATGGCTCGACGTCAAACAGAAGCCCGATTTTGTGTTGTCCAGGTCGATTAGTAGCATTACACGCCGGCAACAACGCCAGACCTTCAGACTGTTTTGTTTAGGCAAGGTCCATGATTTCATGCCACAACCCAACGTAGTCCTAACCGGTGTATGTTATCCATGGGGATGCTTGCATGCCATGCCCGACTTTGATTGTTCTGTTCGTAGTGGTGCTGTCCAAGGTCCATGCGGCATTGCCAACTCGCCGACGGTCGTCCGATCGTGTTTGCGGTCCAAGGTCAATGAACAACATTCCACGCCCAATCAAACGTCGTCCGACCGTGTGTGTTGCCCAAAGGCGATGATGTCCTGCCACGCCCGATGTCGTCTGACTGTGTGTGCTGCCCAAGGGCGATGATGGCATGTCACGCCCAATGTTGTTCGACCGTTTATGTAGCCCAAGACCCATGCGGGCATGCCACGCTCGAAATCGTCAGGCCGTGTGTGCAGTCAAAGGGCGATGATGGCATGCAACTCCCAACGTCGTCCGACCGTGTGTGTTGTCCAAAAGCAATGATGGCATACCACGGCTGAAGTCGTTCGATGGTATGTGCTGCCCTAGGGTGATGATGGCATACCACGCCCGACATAGTCTTATAGTGTGTGTTGTCCAAGGGAGATGATGGCATTCAACGATTGACGTCATCCGACTGTGTGTGTTGCCCAAGTTAAGAGAAGTACCATGCGTCATACACCCGCCTCGATGTCATCTAACTTTTTGTGTTGTCTAAGGGCGATGATAACATGCCATATCCGATGTCGTCTATCTATGTGTGCTGTCCAAAGCGATGTTGGCGCTGGCCACGCGACACCATCCTGAATTGTATGCTGTCAGGGAAATGATGGCATTTAACGACCCGAGTAGTCCCTGAGCTTGTGGTCTGGCTATGGAAATGATAGCATTGCGACGCCGAGCTTCATATGATCTGTGTGAGCTGCCCAGGCCTGCAGGGCATGCACGCTTGACGTCATCCTACCGTGTTTGTTGTTCGTCGCAAGGGAGATGATAACATCCACAACCGCCCGACGTGAGTCCGACCTGTCTGTTGTTCCAAGGAAAATGATGGCCTTAAACGCCGACGTCATCCGAACCGTGGGTTGTTTTTCCCCAGGGGCGATGAATAGCATTACATCTCACGATGTCCGATCCGGTGTGCAGTCCAAGCGCAATGATAACATGCCATTTCCGTGTCGCCTGATCGTGGTAGTGTGTCCGACGGCGTGATCGGCATGCACACCCCTCATCTTCCGACAATCGGTTCGTCTCCAAGGGCCTATACACAGGCACGCCTGAAAATCGTCCACCGTTTGTGGCTATCGCAATGGGCTAGATTGCCTGAACCAAGCCGACGTCATCCAACTGTCTGTGCTGCCTTAATATGATGAAGTTATTAACGCCCAACGTCGTCCGACTGTTTCTTACTTCCAAAGGGGCCATGTGGCATTCGTAGCCGATATCCGTCCAACCGTATGTGAAGTCCAACGGATTTGATGGAATGCCAAGCGGGACTTTGTTTGTCGTTGTGTTGTCCAAGTATATGACCATGCCACAAACCGACGTCTGAGATCGTCTGGTGCTTGCAAGGGCGATGCTAGGCAATGTACCACCCGACTTATCTCTGACCGTGTGTGCTGCCCATGAGCAATGAATAAGTCATCTTAACGTCCGACGTTGTTGACCAGTGTGTGCTGCTGACCCAAGGGTGATATAGCATTGCCGGGACGCCTGACATCATCCGCCGTGGTGCATACAGGAACGATGATAACATGACAACCCTGACTTCCATTCGACTGTGGTATGTTTCCAATGGGCAATTGTGGCATCCACGCCCGCGTTATCCTAACCTGTGTAATGTTGTCCAAGGGCGATGAATGGCCATTCCCACTTTCGCGTCGTTATAACCGTGTGTGGTTTCAAGGGCCATGATTGGCCCCATTCAACGCCCGACATAGCTGGACCAGTGTATGCTAACCACTCTGCGATGATGGCAGCCAGTCCCTATGTTTGGTCCCACCATGTGTGTTTCCAACAAGGTGAAGATGCATGTCACTCCGACGTCCCGATCATGAGTTGCTGTCCAAGGGCCGATATGTAATAAACCCTGGCTGAAGTAGTCCGATCGGTGTTTTGCTGTCCAAAGGTCTATGATGGGAATGCCACGCTCGACGTCGTCCTAAAAAAAGCCGTGTGGTGCTATCCAATGGCTATATAAGCTTGTAATGCCGGACATCGTCCGCACTTTTTTGTGCCGCCCCAGGCCATAAATGTGATAATTGCCATGTGCGTTCATCCAACCGTTGGCGCAGTCCAAGGGTGTTATGGCATGCACACACTATACGTCATTCATTCGTGTGTGGATTTTCGAAATGGATGATTTCAATGCCACCCCCGTCGTACGACCCATCTTTTTGTCCCCACGGGTGTATGAATGGCATGGATCTCCTGCCGTAGTCCCACCATGCGTGCGCCGAGGTCCAATGATGGCATGTAACCTTTACCTCGTCTGACCCCGTGTGTCTGCCATAGGGCGATGAAAAGCCTTTTACCCCGATGTCGTCCGACATAGGTGTGCATTCCAAGGCGATTATGTCATGCCACGCCCGACGTTTGTTTTCCATCTTGGGTGCTGTTTTCAAAGTCGATATGGCATACCCAAGCCCTACGTCATCCGACTTGTGTCTATCCTAGGGCGAGGATGCATGGCCACACTCGACGTCGTTCGATCGTGTATGCTATCTCAGGTCATAATGTAATTAACTCCGATGTCGTCCTACCTAATATAACTGTGTGGTGCGGCCTAAGTGCGATGATAGCATTGCCAACGCCCAACAATCCCCCCCCCGTGGTTTTTTTTTTGGGATTGGTGTGTTCAGTCCAATGGAAATGATAACTTGGCCACACCCCCTACGTTTTCCCTACAGTGTATGTTGTCCCAGAGCGATGATGGCATGCAACACCCAATGTCCCTCCGACAACCATCGGGTATCGGTCCATGTTTCGATGATGGCATGCACCACCCACAACGGGTTATCGTGACGCGTGTGTGCTGTGGCCAAGGTCAAATGCCAGGCATGCCCGCTCGACGTTGTCCGACCGTGTTTACTTCTGAAGGGGGTCAATGATGGCATGCCGTCTCCGAACGTGAGTCCTAACATGGTGTGCTGCACAAGGGCGATATGGAAATGCCACACTCCTACGTCGTTCGAAAGAGTCGTTAGCGTGTATCCAAAGGATATGTGGCCTTTGCCACACTCGACTTGCCGACCGTTGTGTGTTCATCAAGGTCCATGATGGCAATATCACCACCCAACATGTCCAACATTGTATGTTATCCAAGGTGATGATGGGCCTGCCAGCGCCCGACTCTTCCCACCATGTGTGTTTTCCTTTCCAAGGGCCGAAATAGTGGAATTTTAAGCCGAGACCTCTTCTGACCAGGTTGCTGCCGCAATGGTGATGATGGCATTAATGCCCTACTTAATCTTTTCGTTTGGTTTTCCCAAGGAGGTCCAATGCGAGCATGCCACACTCGAACGTCTTCCAACAGTGGGTGCTGCACAAGGGCGATGAATGGCATGCCAGCCCTACATCGTCCGAGACGTTGGTTTGTGTCCAAGCGATGATGCATGGCACGCTCACCTCGTCCCGACCGTGTGTGCTATCCAGGGTGATGATAGGAGGTAGTTCCGCGACGTCGTCCGACCGTGTCTTTCTACCGCAATAGTGAATGATGGCATCCACGCCGATAAGTCGTGTAACATATGTTTTTTCCAATGATCCATGGCGGACATTCACGCTTTAGTTATCCGACCGTGTTTTTTTTGCATTTGGTGCCTGATAACATTCCACTTCTACCTTCTTCTTAATCGTTATACCTTGGCCATCCTGGGAGATGATGGACAGTGCCCACGTCTCTACATCGTCCGAATCGTGTTATTCTTCTAAGCAATGATGGTATTTAAACGCCTACGTCATCTACCGGTTATGCTACCCAAGGGCGATGATAGAATTGCCGCGACGCCCCAACATGGTTTGGATCGTGTGTGCAGTCCAAGGTCAATGAAACTTACCACAACGCGAGTTGTCCTGATAAGTGTCATATTGTCCACGAGTGATGACATCATTCCCCCGGATTCGTTCGCATCGTGTGCTGTCCAAGGCGTATGATGACATTTGACACTCACGTCGTTTCGACCTTGTTTGTTGGCAAGGGCCAAATGATGGCATGCCACACCCGACGTAGTCTGACCGTTATGCAATCCAAGGGCGATGATGCCATGCCAGTCCTGATGTGGTTCCACGGGCGTGTGTCCCCAAGTGAAGATGGCATGTCACGACCCGACGTCGTGTGTCCTCGTGTGCTACCAATGGCATTATGGCATGCTTATGCTTGGACGTTATCCAACCATGTGTGCTGCCAAGTTCCATGGGGCATGCCCCTCTCGACGTTTTCCGCCCGTGTTTACTCTGCCCAAGGAGATGATGGCAATCCACGCCCGACGTAGTCTGATCATGCAACAATTTAGGAAAAGCGGTTATCTTGCTACACAGGGCGATGATGGCATGCCACTCTCGCCGTCTCTGGCCATTTCTGTGCTTTCCAAGGGCGTGATGGCATTCGCACTCTCCGCCATCTTCGTTCCTACCGATGTGTTGGTCAGTCCATGCTGGGCAAATGCCACGTTCGATGTAGTCCAATCGTGTTATGTTATCCAAGGGCGAGCTTTCAAGCCCACACCACGATGTCGTCCCACCTATGTGTGTTTTTCCGAGGCGCATTATGGCATGTCACGCCAGATCTCGCCCGACCACAATGTGCTTCCAAATTTCGTTGATGCATGCCATTCACTCTCGTCGTCTGGCTGGTCTTGTGTGCTCCCAAGTTCCATGCTGCAATGACACGCCCGAAACGCTCGACCAAATCGTGTTTGATGTCCTAGGGCGATAACAACTCCATGTGCCCCGACGTCGTGCTGACCGTGTTTTGTTGGCCGCCTAGGCTATGATGTCCCTGCCACGCCCGATGTCTGTCTGGAACCGTTGTGCTGCCCTAGGTGTCGATGATGCATAAACGCCCCAAGTTTGTCCCGACCGTTTAATCACCCAAGGCGCCTGCGGGCATCCACGCCTGACGTCGTTCAGGTCCGTGGGGCAGGCAAAAGGGCGATGACAACATTCCACCCTCCACGCCCGACCGTCCGTCCGTATTGTGTTTTTTCCCAAAAAGAGATGATGGCATACCAAACACGGATCATTCGTTCGACCTTTGTGTGCTGCCCTAGGGTGATGGATGGCATACCACGCCAACGTAGTCGGATTGTGTGTGTTGTCCAAGGAGATTTGTCAATGCAACGATCGACGTCATCCGACTGTGGTGTGTTGCCAAGGACCATGCAGTCATACCACCCCGACTTCATCTACCGTGCGTCTTCTAAGGTGGATGATTTACATTGCATAACCCGATTGTCGTGCTATCGATGTGTGGTGTCCAAAGTTTGATGTTGCCTCCACACCGATCCCCATCCGAATGTTGTATGCTGTCTAAAAGGCAATGATATCATTTCATGCCCAAAGTCTTTTGGACGTTTGTGCTGGCCAAGTAAAATATTAGGCATTGCGACCCCGCCGTCATAGATCGTGTACAATTGTCCGAAGGGCTCAGATATGCAGTGCCTCGCCCCCCCGAACCGTCGTCTGAACATGATTGGCTGTCTAAGGGTGTTACGGCATGCCCCACGTGAGACGTCATTCGACCGTTTTTGTGTTTTCCAAGGTCCCATGATGTATGCCCAATCTTGGCGTAGTTCGACTATGTATGCTGTCCATGTTCATGATAGTATGCCTATCCCATTTGTGTCCCATCGTGTGTGTTGTCCAAGGGTAAATATGGCATGTCACGCCCGATGTGTCCTATCCGATCGTGTGTGCTTCCCAAGGTCTTGCGATCAATCCACGCTCGACATCGTCCGACAGTGTGGTGCTGCCCATGGGCGATGATGGCATGCCATGTCCGCATAGTTCCCGTAGGTGTTTTTTTGCTCCATGGCGACTGATGGCAAGCCAACGCTCGATGTCGTCCGACCTTGTTTAAGGTATCCAGGTGCTATGATAGCATGTCACACCGGACATCGTCAGACTATTTGTGCCGCCCAGAGCCATATGGGCAATGCACATGTGTCGATACACATCCAACCTATGTGCAACCCAGGCCGATGATGGCGTTTCCACACTCTACGTTATTCATCGTGTATTGGACTAACTTGGTGATTTCATGCCACACCAAAGTCTACGACCATCTTTGTTTGTCCAATGGTGATGATTTCATGGACTCCCACTGTAACGACGACCATTTGTTGCTGCCGAAGGTCATGATGGCATGTAACCGGGTGTGCTGTCTAGGCTATGATAGCAATGTTTACAGCCGATGTTCGTCCGACCATGTGTGCAGTCAAAGGGCGATTATGGCATGCCACTCCCTAGCGTTTTCCACCTTGTGTGCTGTTCAGAGGCGATGATGTGCATGCCAAGCCCGTGTCATCCGACCTTGTGTGTTCTAATCCCTTGGGCGAAATGGCATGCACGCTCGACGTCATCCGATCGTGTTGCTATCTAAGTCAATAATGGTAATTCAACATCCCAAACATCCGATGTCGTCCTATTGTGTGCTGCCTAAGGGTGATGATAGCATTGCAGCGGCCAACATCGTTTGATCGTGTGTGCAGTCCAAGGGAAATGATAACTTGCTACACCTGACGTTGTTTGACAATGTATGTTGTCCAAGAGCGATGATGGTATGCAATACCCAATGTCGTCCGACATCGTGTATGCTGTCCAAGGGCGATGATGGCATGCCACATTTGACGTTGTTCGACCTTATGTGTTGGCCAAGGGTCATGATGGCATGCCATGCCCGACGTAGTCTGACCGTGTATGCTATCCAAGGGCGATGATGGCATGCCATTCCTGATGTTGTTCCACCGTGCGTGTTGTCCAAAGGTGAAGATGGCATGTCACGCCCGACGTCGTCAGACCTGTTGTGCTACAAAATGGCGATGATGGCATGCCACTTTCGACATCGTTAGACCGTGTGTGGTTTTCAAAGGCCATTATGGCATGCAACGCCCGACATAATCTGACCGTGTATGCTAACCAACTGCGATGATGGCATGCCAGTCCCGATGTTGTCGCACCATGTGTGTTGTCCAAGGGTGAAGATTGCATGTCACGCCCGACGTCGTCCGATCATGATTGCTGTCCAAGGGCGATGATGGCATACCTGCCTGAAGTAGTCCGATCGTGTTTGCTGTCCAAGGTCGATGATGGCATGCCACGCTCGACGTCTTCCTACCGTGTGTGCTATCCAAGGGCGATGATAGCATGTAACGCCGGACATCGTACGACTGTTTGTGCCGCCCAAGGGCCATATGGGCATGCCATGTGCGATATCATCCAACCGTTTGTGCAGTCCAAGGGCGATTATGGCATGCCACACTCTACGTCATTCATTCGTGTGTGTGGTCTAAATGGATGATTTCATGCCACGCCCAACGTCGTACGACCATCTTTGTTTTCCAAGGGTGATGATGGCATGGATCTCCTGACGTAGTCCGACCATGTGTGCTGCCGAAGGTCAATGATGGCATGTAACACTTGACATCGTCTGACCGTGTGTGCTGCCATAGGGCGATGATAGCATGTTACGCCCGATGTCGTCCGACCATGTGTGCAGTCTAAGGGCGATTATGGCATGCCACGCCCGACGTTTTCCATCCTTGTGTGCTGTTCAAAGGCGATGATGGCATGCCAAGCCCGACGTCATCCGACTGTGTGTTCTATCCTAGGGCGAGGATGGCATGCCACGCTCGACGTCGTCCGATCGTGTATGCTATCTAAGGTCAATAATGGTAATTAACATCTGATGTCGTCCTACTGTGTGTGCTGCCTAAGGGCGATGATAGCATTGCCACGCCCAACATCGTTTGATCGTGTGTGCAGTCCAAGGGAAATGATAACTTGCCACACCTGACGTTGTCTGACAGTGTATGTTGTCCAAGAGCGATGATGGCATGCAACACCCAATGTCGTCCGACATCGTGTATGTTGTCCAAGGGCGATGATGCATGCGACATCGACTTTAGTTTCAACCCCCCTTTTTTGGTTGTTTGGCAAGGGCATGATGGCATGCCATGCCCACGTAGTCGACCGTTATGTTATCCAAGCGATGATTGCATTTCATTCCTGATGTTGTTCCACCGTGCTTGTTGTCAAAGGGTTGAGATGGCTGTCACCCCGATGTTTTTCCGACCTGGTGGCTACGAATTTGGCGATGGATGAATGCATTCCCGACTGTTATCTGACCTGTGTGCTGCCTCAAGTCCCATGCAGCATGCCACGCATCGATGTTTCCGACCACGTTACTGCCCAAGGGTGATGATGTCATGCCATCGCCCGACGTCAGTCGTCATGTATGCTACACAAGGGCGATGATGAGCATTCAACATTCGACATCGTTCGAATCGTGCCCGGGTTTGGTCCAAGGGCGATGATGGCATTTCCACTTCTTCTACAATCGTCCGACCGTATGTTGTTATCAAGGTCCTGATGGCATATCACACCCAACATAGTCCACATGTATGTTTTATCCAAGGGAGATGGCATGCCACGCCCGACGTCGTCCCACCCATGTGTTGTTTTCCACGGGCGAATATGAATGTATAAGCCAACCTCTTCTGACCACGTGTTTCTGCCCAATGAGATGATGGCAGGTCGTGCCCGACTTAATCTTTTCCGTGTGTGCTTCCCAAGGTCCATGCAGCATTCCACGCTTCGACGTCGTACACATGTGTGGCTGCCAAGGGCGTTATTGCCATGCCATGCCCGACATAGTCCTGATCGTGGTTTTTTGCTTGTCCAAGGGTGATGATGCCATGGCACGCTCGACGTCTCCGCCGTGTGTCTATCCAAGGGTGATTATAGGATGTAGTAACCACGACGTCCCGTCCGCCGTGTCCTTCTACCCAATAGTGATGATGGCATGCCACGCCGATATCTTCTACTAGATGGTGTTGCCCCCAAGGTCAGTCGGACATTCCACGCTTGTGTTCTCCGACCGTTTTGTGTTTGACTTTTGGCATGATAACATTCCACTGCCCGACTTAGTCTGTTCGTGTGTGCAATCCTAGGGAGACGATGCATCCTGCTCGACATCGTCCGTTCGTGTATGCTTTCGTAGGTCAATGAATGGTATTTAACCCTGCGTCGTCCTACTGGTGGTGCCTACCAAGGCGATGATAGCAATTTCCACCGCCCAACATGGTTTGATCGTGTGTGCATCCAAGGGTCAAGATAACTTACCATGCTCGACGTTGTCTGACAGTGGTAATCGTCCAAGAGTGATGACACTATGCAACCTTGAATGTCGTCCTACATCGTGTGGTGCTGTCAGGGCGCCGATGATGAATGTGACACTTACGTCGCTGTCTCCTTGTTTGTTGGCCAAGGCCAATGATGAATGCCAACCGAACGTATGCTGACCAAGTATGCATCCAAGGGCGATGATGGCATGCCAGTCCTGATGTCGTTCCACGTGCGTGTTGTCCAATGGTTAGATGCATGTCACCCGACGTCGTGAGTCCTCGTGTGCTACCCAATGGCGATTCATCGGCATGCCATGCTTGACGTTTCCACCATGTGTGCTGCCAAGTCCATGGAGGCATCACTCTCGACGTTTGGTTCCGCCGTGTGTACTATGCCAGGAGATTTTGGCAATTGCCACGCCCGACTAGTCTGAATCATTGTGCTCAAGGCGATATGGCATGCCACAGCCTCACAGGCTCTGGCCGTTTTGGCTGTCCAAGGGCGATAGGCATTCACGCTCGACATCCGTCCTCAGTTGTGTGGGTCAAGGTCCAGATGGCAATGGCCACGTCCGATGTAGTCCAATCGTGTAGCTTATCCAAGGGCGAGCTGCCATGCCAAGCAACGATGTCCGTCCCCCATGGTTGTTTCCCAAGGGCGAAATATGCATGCCTCGCCCGACGTCGTCCACATCATGTGTGGCTGTCAAAGGGCCGATGACTGGCATCCACGGTCCGACGTCATTCGCCGTGGTGTTTTATGTCCAGGTCATGATAGTAGCGCAACTTGTCGTAGTTCGACTGTGTATGCTGTCCATGTTCTATGATCAGTATGGCCTAGCCCGATTTGTTGTCCCATTCGTTGTGGGTTGTCGCAGGTAAATACGGCATGTCAAACCCACGTCATCCCGACGCATGTGCTTCCCAAGGGTGTGATGCATGCCATGCCGAACGTATCCGTCGTATCTGCTTCCTCCAGGTCCGATGGATCAAGCCACGTTCGACATCGTCCGACGTGTGTGCTGCCCAAGGGCGTGATGGCATGCCATGCCTGACGGCGTCCGTAGTGTTTTGCTTACCCTGGCGATGATGCATGCCACACATCGACGTCCGTCCGACCGTGTGACTATCCAAGGGCGTGATAGCTGTCACCACCCGACATCGGCCGACTAGTCTGTGCTGCCCAAGAGCCCATAATGGGCCCTGCCATGTGCGATTCATCCAACCTTAGGTGCAGTTCCAAGGGGCGATGATGGCATTCCCCGCGACGTTATTCAATTCGTGTAGTGGTCCTAATGATGATTTCTACTGCCACGCCCAACGCGTACACCATCTTGTTGTCGCAAGGGGTGATGATTGCATGGCCGCCCGCGTTAGAGTATGCCTGTGTTCTTCCGAAGGTCAATGATGGCATGTAACCTGTGTTGTCCATAGGGCAGATGATACAGTTCAACTCGATGTCGTCCGCCGTGTGGTAGTCTAAGGGCTATTATGGCATGCCAAGCCCGAACTTTTTTCCATCCTTGTGTGCTGTTCAAAGGCGATGAGGGGCATGCCAAGCCCGATGTCAATCCGACTGTGTGTGCTATCCTAGGGCGAGAATGGCAATGCCCACCTCGACGTCCATCCTAGTCGTCCTATTGTGTGCTGCCTAAGGGTGATGATATCATTGCAGCGGGCCAACATCATTTTGATCGTGTGTCGAAGTCCAAGGTAAATGATAACTTGCTACACCTGACATTGTCTGACAATGTATGTTGTCAAGAGCGATATGGTATGCAATACCCAATGTCCGTCCGAACATCGTTATGCTGTCCAAGGCGAGATGCATGCCACATTGACGTTGTTAGACCTAGTGTTGGCCAAGGGTATTGATGGCATCCATCCCTAGGTATCTGACCGTGTATGCTATCCAAGGGCGATGATGGCTGCCCTTCCTGATGTTGTTCCACCGTGCGTGTTGTACCAAAGGTGAAGAATGGCAGTCCACGCCCGACTCGTCTGACCTGTTGTGCAAACAATGCGATGATGTCATGCCCACTTTCGACATCGTTATGACGTGTGTGGTTTTAAGGCCATGATGGCATGCAACGCCTGACATAGTCTGCCGTGTAATGCTACCAACTGCCGATATGGCATGCCACTCGACACTCATTAGACCGTGTGTGGTTTTCAAAGGCCATGATGGCATGCAACGCCTGACATGTCTGACCGTGTATGCTAACCACTGCGATGATGGTAGCCAGTCCCCGATGTTTGGTCCCACCATGTGTGTTGTCCAAGGGTGAAGATTGCATGTCAACCGCCACGACTTGTCCGTCATGATTGCTGTCCAAGGCGATGATGGATCCTGCCTGAAGTGTTCCGATCGTGTTTGCTTGTCCAGTCAGATGGCATGCCCACCGCTCGATGTCATCCCTACCGTGTTGCTATCCAAGGCGATGATACATGAGTACGCCGGACATCGTACGACTGTTTGTGCCCCCAAGGCCATAATGGCATGCCATGTGCGTTCCATCCCAACCGTTTGTGAAAACCAAGGGCCGCTTATGGCATGCCAACACTCTACGTCATTCATTTCGTGTGTGTGGCCTAAATTGAGATGATTTCATGCCACGCCAACGTCGTACGACCATCTTTTTTTCTCAAGGGTGATTGTTCATGGATCTCCTGACGTAGTCCGACCATGTGTGCTGCGAAGGTTCATTATGGCATGTAACACTTGACATCGTCTGACCGTGGTTGTGCTCTATAGGGCGTTATGCATTTACGCCCGTGTCGACAGACCATGTGGTATCTAAGGGCGATTACATGGCATGCCACGCCCGACGTTTTCTCCTTGTGTGTTGTTCAAATGGCGATGATGGCAATGCCAATCCGATGTCATCCACTGTGTGTTCTCATCTGGGCGGAGATGGCAGCCAGCTCGACGTCGTCCGAATCGTGTATGCTATCTAAGGTCATAATGGTAATTAACATCTGATGTCGTCCTACTGTGCGTGCTGCCTAGGGCGCTGATAGCATTGCACGCACACATCGTTTTGATTGTGTGTGTAAGTCCCAGGACCGAATAACTTGCACACTGACGTTGTCTGACAAGTGTATGTTGTCCAAGAGGCGATGATGGAT
>JAKWJA010001477.1:0-20498 GCA_027704765.1 Solanum habrochaites | reverse complement strand
GCCCTGTATATTCTATTCCATCCCTATTTCCATACATGCATTCTATTTATTCTCTTTATAAACCATTGTCCTGATTCATTTGTATGCCTTTAATATACCCATCAACAGAGCATATAACAATATAAGGATCGACAACAATATAAACATGAGCATACCAAAGATACCTAATCATAAAGTCATATTAAAATTTCGATTTTTAATATTTCGATATCGACATGACGTAGTACTTTAACAATATCTCATCTCAAGCCTACAATGCAGAGGCTCATATGAATTCGTATCACCGACCCACCCCACATAATACAATGTAAGCAGATAGATACCATAAGTAAATGCTTTATTGGTTACATTGAATAAGTAGTCACGACATATCAGATAAATATAAACCACCATTTTCCTCACGTAACCAACAGCATCTAAGAGCACATCATAGATCATAACATTTACATTTCATGTTCATAGTACATAAGAAAAAATATTCTAAGTGACATCCTTAGAGTCAACGTTGTGATGTCTAGTAGAGTCCCATACCCTAGCTATAAAGACCAGTGTCCCTCAAGTCACCCTAGTCTGCCATTTAAACTTTATTTCTCCATTTTTTTAAACTACGGGAACAATCAACCATTAACCTACATTGACCATTGAGCTAACGGTGAATCAAGTGTCATGAAATCCCACCCGAAAGAAGGTGGTATTCGTTAAACGACATCTTTGGGGAAAGGAATGCGCCAAAATGACTAACTCATTACCCTAATGGTGATGTAATCCACGAATGTTTGAGAAGAAAAGTTTACAACTGACCTTCTTCTCCAAGCTCAAATTTCTTCAATGTGATTGAGTAGGAGAGTTTAGAGAGAAATGAAGTGATTTGATGAATATTATTTGGAGTGCATGTAAATGTCTTAAAATGACCTAAAACCAATATAAACTCGTCCCCCCCTAAATTACTCAAAAAAACCTCACTTATGGGGTCTTTTTTAAAGTTAAATTGACTTAAACGGACGGCGGACAAAGTTGAGATGGCTACGCATCACGGTGGGCAGTTCAACAATCCTTTTTTTTGAAAAATAAAAAACGGTTTGAGGCATACTTCGTGAAGTCCCCGCGCCGTGAGGAAAAAGATTTCCTAGCCTTGGCTGGCTGCGCGATGCAACAATGGCTCCATATTTGGCCTTGCCGCCAGCTGCTTTGGCGGCTTGATTTCCAACGTGTTGAGTCCTCCTCAAGGATCCTTCGGTGGTCCTTGGGGAGTCATTACTAGACTTTTTGGATCCTTTATACTAATTTTACATATTTTAAGTCTTTTGTACAAGTTTTAGGACTTCATTTGGACACTGCCCAATCTCACCAAACATAGGGACATCTACTAGTCAATTAGGCTAGTTTCCGGACGTCAAGGTCTTTTTTTGTTGTTTTGTTGGCTCTAACCCTTTGATAATTGAAGTTAATAACATCAATAAGTTCTGGAAACGTTTTTTCCATTTTAATCCTATTTAAAATATCTAAATCGTATTGAATGTAAAGGACTTCCGGATGTGAACTATCGCACGTCCTTAGGAATATGTGTCCCCCGAATGACACTAAACTCTCTTGGAGGGTAGGCTGACTAATACAGAATCCCCACCAATAACAGCCATATAATCTGAGGATCACCACTCATAGGAGTACTTCACAACTCCTTTCACACATAACACTACATTCACATAGCAACTCATTCATGATGCCAACATATAGGAGTTCACAACATTTTCTAACACGTATTGTAGGAACTACCTTTCAAATCAACACTGAGTTTCAAAACACATAAGTGTTACCATTCTGTCATTCTTCTCACGACCTAACAAAACAAACGAAATCTGTAGAGGAAAACTTGCATACACATTTCTATAAGTGTGGGGAAAAAAGTGTGTATGAAGGCATTCTTAACACCTCAATTGGTATAGATTTTAACAAAAACAATGCAGTCATTATAAAAATCATTTATTTCATATTATTCCATTATTTTATTTATTAAGAGGATTCTAAACCTCAATGAGTAAAAGATGAAGGTACCGGTCTTCATGTCAGCCCTGCGTCCGAGGCTTCCCATGTTGCACCCTCAACAAGATGGTTTTCGTCTTCCTAGAAGGCTTTTTGACCAAGCAACGCCTTGTTACTCGACTTCTTAACTTGGGATCTAAGATCTCAACCGAACATATTCCTAATATAGATTTCTCATTCACTGCCTAAAAACCCAATAGATATATGGCAACCCCGGGTCGCCTATACATTTCTGAGCATTAGAACTGAAACACTTGATGACCGAAGCTAGTTTCACTAGGCAGTTTTGATCATGGAAATTTTCTGACCCTTTGTAAAAACCTCATAAGGAATCCCGACAACCGGGGAACTTACTTCCCCTTTTTGTTAATAATTACCTAATTTGCGAATCACCCCTTTTCATTTCATATGAAACATTCCAATCTTCAAATTAGTACCTTATCACTATTTAAAATTCCCAAGATATATCTTCTCCTATAAATGAGTTCGGCATAAGAATTTTGCTGACTATAGATGTCTTTAAATCCTAGGGTCTCTTATGACCCACAAACTTTATCTATAATAAAAACCTCAAAAATAATCTTGGACCAAAGGAGGTGAAGACTCACCAATCTCAAAACATCCATTGGATACGCTACATCTTAATACCATTAAAAGCTTCAGCAAGGTGCCATAGAGATGCTCGCATGGTAACTATGTTGTAGTAAAGAACTCAATCAATGGTAGGATGACATCCAACTTCCTTTTAAATAAGTAAACGGCTCTTAACATATCTTCTATAGGGGTTTGTATGGTAACATTCCACTTGACCATCTGTCTGAATGAAAAAAAAAATTGCTAAGTTTCACTTGAATACCTAAATCCTTTTCAAAGCGTTTCCAAAACGAGAAGTGGAAATTGGGGAAAACCCCTCTATCCAAAATGATGGACCAAGGAATCCATGATACTCAAACGATTTATTAATATGTAGATTTTGAATACTCTTCGGTCGTTAGTAGACTTAATGGGGATAAAGTGAGCATACGCCCAATCATCCATCCTATAATCATATTGAATCATTTTGCATACGTTCGAGGTAACCCAACAACAAGTCTATATTGATGTTCCTTCACACTTCTAAGTAAGAATCTTTCCATGTTTTGGGTTAAACAACCGGTTTTAGATGCTCGATTTTAATACTTTTGTTGGAAATTTGAAACACTTAGGCAAGCAAAACTTCGCTATGTAACCCGTGATTAACCATTCCGACCAACAGACCTCCCAGGTCATGATATTATTTTAGTCCACCCGGATGAATAGAGTAACGGTAACCGTGGCTCTCTGAATTTGATTTCCGTCCAATCCTCACACCGGTACACATATGTCTCCCGTGATTACCTAAAAGACAAACCATAATACCCTCTATGGGAGAATTACTAATTAATCTTACGCGAATTACCCCGTTCCTTCAACCATCAATTGAGGATCAAGATGTTTCTTAATTTCCACCTCACCACTAATGAATGACTGAGCTATGATGGACCAGAAAACCTCCATTTTGATAAGCTTCTTAACCGCACACCCAAACAGCCAACCATGAACATATTTCACAATTAGTTTCCTTCTTTTCTTCTTCCACATGAGACACACTAACCCATAGTCATATGACCAAAGCAATCCGCGCCACGTTGGCCTTGCTAGGGTGGTAAATTACCTATGTCATAAATCCTTCAAAAGTTTCTCAAGCCATCTTCAAACTTCCAACTGTAGAGATTCAACTCCTTTTGGTGTAAACACATATTTAATGACTCTTATGGTCCTCAAACATATCATACCCCACCATATAATATGGTTCCATATTTTGAAAGGAAAAAACTACGGTCCTGCTAACTAAAAAAAGTGTTCATAAGTTGAATAATTTTTTCTCTCTGAAATTTGAGTTTGCCAGATGGCATACATAAGCTTATACTACTGTTGGTACTTTGTCGGCTGTCATGAGTACGCTACTCCCAGCCCCCTCTGGAAGCGTCAAATCCACTCAAGAGCTTTCATTACCCTCTACCGCTCCCGTAATGTTCACACTAAGCGTAGGTAAGCTATCTTTCTACTCTTGAAAAACTTTTCACAAGATTTTCGACGAGACGGCACTCAAACTTCACTTTCTTGGGTTAAAGCTATCAAAGGAGAAGCAATAGATGCAAATTCCCATCAACAACGGCATCTATAATACCCAACAAGAACGCCAATAAACTCCTTATGTCAGTGGGTTCTCAAAAGGTCTAGCAATTTTTAACCTACCGCATTCTCCTCTCGGGTTGACCCTCTTACAACTCCTTACCGATAGATACATGGACAATAAAAGCCAACTGACCGGCAACACAAAATTTACACTTGCTAAATTTTTCATAAAGTTATTGTTCTTTGAGAATTTTCCAGGCCAAGCTCATGACTCTTTAGGGCTTTTAATTTAAAAATAGATTTAGTGTCCTTTAATGGCACATTTTATTTTTCAATAACTAAAGAATACCTAAATTTTGGTATTTGAATTTCAAAGAGCAAAGCATGGCATATTGTGGAAAAAAGTAACAAGGCCACTGAAAGAATGAAGGAGTGAAAGTCTGAGGATCTCCTACGACATTGTTGCAATTATTTCAATGGATAGATTCTTGTCCTATGTTCCAGTGAGCCTAGCTCTAAAGGAGAAAGTTCATTTATAAATGGAAAGTTATTGAGATGATTAATGTTCCGTGATGCATTACTATCTCTCCAATGTGGCATAACTAAAGATGTTGAGACAAAGCAAACGAATTAATCGGAAAATAACGCCATTTGTATATCTTAGTTCATTGTCCTTTCACAATCCCAAGAATCTTCTCTCTATATTTTATATTCTCCCCTGTTTGTGGTGTTTGTTTATTTTGCAGTTGAATGTTCACAATCCCCTTTATATTATACAGGCTGTGTGTCACCCCTAATTTACATTAATTGTTATAATTCATTATGTTTTTAGACTTATTGATTAGAAAATTGTTCTGACCTAACTTTTTAATTCAAAAGCACCCCGATTGTGAGTGATCCAAACTCTTGGTTGGTATTTACTACCCTCGATCGTAGATACTTGAATTGCAGTTGTGCCTTATTACGAAAACATCACAATGGCGCCCTATACCGGAATGGTGTTATTTGATATTTTAAGTTAAGTTTGAATTTTTGATTTTGTTAGTCATAGTTATACTAATCTTAGTTTTGTGTTTTGAAGGCATAGTGTTTGTCTCCTCTCGCCGGTGATTATGTCGGGGCAATACTTGTGAACAACACTTTTCCCTGTTTGAAGTACTAATGCAATGGATCGCATCCGAACCTTCAACCAATTAGAAGGTAATTGATTACGATGGTTAAGGGAGTCGGTTTAAAAAACTTCTAGTTCAATGCCCAACTCATGATATCCCTTCAGTATAACATCTTGGATTTTCTACAAACGTCTTGGTCACTGGAACAAGATATTAGTCTGTCCCAACTCATCTAGGGTGGCCCTTAAGGATAATGATAGTTAACGTGTCGAAGAATGCTCTAATCATTCTCAAAGGGTAAATGAGCATGATTAGAGTGATGGAAGAGATTAATGAGTGTGTCATATTCTAAATAATGAGTGGCTTCTCACTATTTGATGCTATCTGGCTTCTTGAAACCTTGTGTATTAATGTGTTGCCTCATTTCAAAAACCGAGACAACGAGGGGGGTTCGCTAGTGACCTAATTCAAACCCAACTAATGAATTTGAGTGTGACTTGTTGCCATGCTGTGACAATACTGAAGGCGTTCTTTTAATAGTCAACTCAAACCCCTTTTAATTTTCTTTATTTTTATTTTTGTAAATAATGTAATGTTGATTGTGCATGTTAAGGTGTGGAAGATGTTTGGAAATGTGCAGGATTCGGTGAGAAACTGGTTGAGTAGAAGCCATTTCCATAAAGGTCGGCTTGCCCGCTTTATCCACTTTTTGGCTCAAAATATTTAAACTTTCCTCCTTGAGAACTCAATGAGCCATGAAATCATTGCGAATTCGTAAGAAGCGACACTTTGACTCTAATCGTCCAGTTGAACGTCCAAATTACCGTGAAAGGCCTGTAAAACCACCGAGGTAAGTGACCACTTATGTCCTTTCACCTAGTGTCTACACAATGACGACTAACTTCTCGATTAGGCGGAATCGAAAATTTTTAAAAAGGACAAATTTAAAGCTTTTAACTTTCCCTTGTTTTTTTTTTATCTCACAAACTCACAATATGTACTTTAGTATCTATATTGTTTTGTATTTCTACTATATTTGAGCTGTTGGATTATGCTCGGAGTTGGATTACATCTGCCATCATGTGAATACACTTTAACACTTATCGACGATTTGGTAAAAATTCATAAAATGTGGTTTTTTGAACCGCCGAGTTTATTTTTGATATTTTGTAACTCTTTTTGAATGTCGTATCTTAATAAAGTTTGTTGGGACTCTAGCTCATAATTTTTATAATTTATGTCTATATTATTGTGAAAATTTCCCATATGTTTGATTGGTTGAATTCTAGTAATTTGTGCCTCAAATGAATTTTTTGGCTTATTGTTGTTTACTTTAGTTTAGTGAAGTTGAGGCATCATGTAGTTGCGCCAAATGACGTGATTTTTCCCCGAAAAAAAAAAATTATATAGAGTGGAGGTAACTCCTTCTCAAGGGAAAATTTCATGTAATAGTTTCAAATCTTGGCAAAATGTGGTGAAATTAAGTATCCTGGGTATGGGTGTTATCCGTCTTGCTTTAATTTGACTAGTGCATGTTTTTATTTGTTTTCGGTGGTTTATAAGGGTTGAATTTGAGAAAATATTTTTAGATTTGGCATGTCGTGGCCGTTTTGGTGACTGGGAGAACTCCCACACCCACTCCGACGGCTCACCCAAGGTTCATACCCTTGCCTTTTGATTTCAATGATTCATTTTATGATGGACCGTATAACTTAATAGAAAGAAGCTTGAGTCGAAAGGGGCCGCCAGAGACTCAACGCGAATATTCTGGTTCTCCTTTCATCTGCACTCCCAAACCCTTTTTTTCACAAAACTATTACTACACTTTCAACTTTCAGCGAGCTAGTCAGTGCTCACCAAAATTTGTTGGGTGTTTCGCCGAAAGACCTTCCCTATGTCGCTGCTATATTTGTTTGGAGCAAATCCCTTCGGCGAGCCCAAACTAGCATACTAAAATATTTTTGTGACTCCAGACATCTATCATAAACTAATTTTTGTTGAGCTTTTTGTAATTTTTCTCTAATCTTTACCTGAGGTTTTGTGCAGACATGAAAAACCAAAATCCGCTGAGAGTATGTGAGCAAAACATTCACAATTCCACTATGTGAGAAAAACATTTCACAATTCAAATTTCTTATCTTAAAGGCCACCTAGATCACAATAATTCCTTTTCATGAATGATTCATAAGTTCATGAAAAATCATTCATTATTGATATATTTACTACTTTTACGTCAATCATTCATGTAAACCTAGAGTCATAGTAAAATCATGATCATTTCAGGGCTCATATGAAGAAAGGAATTTGAAGCAATGTCAGGAATATAAATGATAGCATCGGATCAAAAAATCAAAAAAAGTAAATTAAAATAGAAACCTGAGGAATTAAACTGAATAACTTCCAATTGAACTTAAAATGAATGGGGGATTTGTGAATCTTTAGGAAATCAGTGGGTACTGGAAACCATTAATGAGCTCTCTATATCACCATATCTATAATACCAAAATACTAGGAGAGAGCGATCTTTACATTAAGACCATTACTTATTTTCTTTGATCTAGAGAGAGAATTCTAGATAAACATTGGAAGAGATTTGGACTTTATCTAATGTGGTAGTTTTGGTAAAAATTAGGAGTAGATGGGTAGTTATATTTATAAAAATAGGGTCAAAGAATTAGTATGGAAATTAAATGCAATCAGAAAAAAAAACCTAAATAAAAAACCCTTTACAAATAACTGTCCGAATAACCTCATGATTTGTAACTACACTCTTTAGGACTTTTAACTGGCGCCGTCCTGGTCGACCGTAAACAATATGAAAGAATATTCAATCAAATCATTTCCCACAAGATCGTTGTATGACCTATTCAAAAAATTCCTATGGTCTGTAAACCCCATCCATAGAAAAGTCAACTTTCATCTAAATCTCACTATGTTCTTGGAACGGGACCTTCTAAAACGGTCCGGAAACCAACTATGAACTGCAAAACTCTCATAGACAATAAGTTTTTAATAAAATGGGGGTATTTTAATTATAATTCCACTGCCAGTCCTAAATCCATCAAACATTCCATTGTTCTTTCTATCAGTTCATCTGTTTAATCTTTAGTGACTTAATCAAAATCTCAATTTTGGTTTAGAGTTCCTTTGGTTAGGCCTTAATACACTACGGTCCATAGGTTTACTCGTAGAACCTTTTCAGTGCCTGAAAATTAGTGTTTTCCTTTTTAATTCCTATTTGCAAACTTGATGTTTGTTAGGATATCTCCAATCGGGAACAGTCGTCCTCCAATGTGACCTTAGATACAATAAATGAGTAGGAGAGAAATTAAAAACCAACCTGTACAATTTTCATCAAAATGCACATAAACACTAGAGAATCAATCCAAGCGAAAGTTGTAACATGTAGAAAATAATGATTTTTCATTCACGAAAATGCATGTAATGGAACGATGAGGATGACTAAAAACAAGTTTTGGAAAGTAGAAACACGAGGAGCTAAACTCAATCTAGAGTAGGGGAGAGGAAGGAAATGGGATAATGATACCATACATGAATCTAGTTTTTTGGCCTCCCAATAGCATCCCCAACTATTTGATTCCTTTGATTCCTTCCCAAATAACTTTACTTACTAATCACTTCTTGTTTTTCTCAACTTACGAAACTAATCGGTCCTTAAATCTCGAGTATAATTATTTTGTGGAAAGACTCCTCAACTTTCCACACCTTCTAAAGGTACAATAATTGTATACTCTCTAAAAAAAATTTCATCAAGAGATGTATCGATTTAAGCATTATACAACTAACTCCAGTTCATATCCACTAAGCCATACAACCACAAATATGATATGTGCCTATACAACGTAGACTACGTTTCCATTTTATATCCAAACCTCATGACACCCTTCATGGGTGAAAATTTTAAAGTAATAACCAATTATCAACACAATAAAATTATATTTTTGCTCTAAACTCGGAAATAAGGCTTTTTGTTGACTTTTAGTAGTTTTCAAACCTCGTCAACAATAAGTCCAACCTTTTCCATATTCTCATTCACTAACATGATCATTACAACAAAGAAACCTCATCCCTCACCAACCTCAAACTAACTGATATGATAACCGACAACCCGGGGGGTCTTAATATAAATGAACTCAAAGCTTAGCATTATATATTATATGAATATATATCTAAACAATCTATCAAAGTCAAGTTATATCCCAATTACCACTTGCCAATAATAACTTGCTATCAACATAATCTTCCAAGATCTAATTGTTACGCTCCAACCTTGTTTAATCAATCTAAAAGAAGAAATTCGTGCTAAGATCACATGAGTCCCAAGACCATTCTTACACAACTTTGTAATCGAGATCAAATTGATTACCATTATTTAGATATGATGGAAAAGGCAATCCATGTAACCTTAACATTTCCTTCCCCTAATGTAATCTTTTCATAAACATTGATGAGAATGAAAATCTTAATATGAAGCAAATTAAGTTTAACTTTATCATCATCCATAATATCAAATTGAATAGAAGTTGTCCATTAGTGTGATGGTAGACCTCGAAACCAAGTCCTTATTTAAATCCGCTTAATTCATGTAGGGATAACTATGTCTTAATCCAAACCACAACCAAAACAATCCGCAATAATCCTCTTCATCCCTTCAACCAGTAAACTTCCCACAAATCCGGTACATCTCATGGTGGCCTAGTCCTTGATGAGTACACAAAGAAGAGCCAATATAGTGACCCCTTGAAGGTCCACTCAAGGTTCTAGGCCTCCCCTTACCTTCATTTGATGAGGGCTGCCTGTGGAGCCAATAAAACAGTCCCCAGACCACGACCCTGCTCACCTTCACTCGTGGTGCATTCCCTCTTCGTTAAGTGAGTGAGGAGACTAGGTCATATCATGCGCCTGGAAGTCAGTTAAGGGGAGCAATATAGTGTCTAACTATGGGAATTTCCTCTTGAAGTGGTGTTATGTGAAGTTTTATATATTATAAGAATAACCTATATAAGGGTTGTATTCTTAACTACTCATCTCTTCATATTTTCCCTATATCCCCAACACAAAAAAAACCCTCTTCAAAATCCGCTCTTTAAACCGTAGAAAAATGTCTGGAAACCCTCTTCACATTCACCGAACCTCCTCCGTGAAGGCTAGGATAAAAGATAGGTTTTTTAACTAAATTTTGTGGAATCTTCACCAAGGTATGGTATCTTTTTTCATCAACGGATAAAATTCCTCCATAGATTGTTTTAGAACTACAATTTTGAACCTAGAAAATCGAAAAGTTAGGTTGTCTTCAAGCGGGGTTCCTTTCAAAATTGTTTCTACTGACTAGTTAATGATAATTTATGAATTATTTAATGACAATGTCCTAGTGGTTTTAATTCGTAATTATACAGAAACCAGGAATCCCCTAGTTTCTTAATCATATCTGAGATGTGAAATGTATTGATTATAGGAAGATTGTTATGAAAGCATGCTTTATAGTAATCTAGTTAGTTAAATTATTTAGTTATCACCCATGTATAAGTAGTCCATGGATGTGTTGGTAATAAATATACATGATCCTTGAAGGTCAATATATGAGATAGTATGTATAATTGAGGGACTAGTACATACTTTTTGATTACTTTGAGAGAGAGTGATGATGATTATAATATATTGTTGTATTGTTGGAGGTATCCTTATATTCAAACTTAGGTATGAATACAATATGAGGAGCTAAGGTTGGAAAGACCTATTCCCACATCTTAAATCTATTGATGAATATCATGGAATTGTCTGGATTGATTGTTAAGGCCAATCTTTCATAAACAACATGAAAGATATGTTACGACCTTAACATGAACCTCATGGGCTTTTAGCTCCGAATACGCTTGAACCAAGTGGCTTATCAATATGAGATGAAACTTTTTACACGAGTTAGTCTGTTCTCAAATGCATTCTTTATATTGCCACTTAGTTTGGGTTCCCAAAAATATGTATCTCATGAGGATGTAAGACTTCTAACATTAGAAGTATGGGGGTCATGTAAACAATCTCCTTATCCAATCCATGTGCCCCATATGCGTTCTTAGGTAGTGGATTCGCCTAAAAGGTAACAGAGATTTAGTTCTACTTTTGGCAAGAAGGACACCATTTTCGGTGTGCGGGGCATGAGAATGACACCAAATTCCAGTTAATTTCACATGGTCTATGTTAGTAAAGAATTTTTCCCAAGATGATGAGAAAACCTGAACAACAAAAATCGAACATATGAGCTCTAGTACTCAAGAGGGGTTTGACGTAAACATGGTTAGCGATGTATAGTATTTTATTCATGGCATTACATGGAGTTGTCTTGAGTGGTTACAGTAGGTTATGATGCCATATGAAATAAACCACATTTATGACTTGTGTTGATCCATTGGATTCAAAATGACGTTGTAACTTGAGCAAATTCGCATGACCTCATAACCTAAATCATCCTTTTAGCATGTTAATGACGTTTTTTGGATTGAATGATACGTAGGTTCATATTTTTACTAACCATTCTTTTTATTGCATTTTCAGTAAATGTAGGGGCCAGTCATGAGGTGGTCTCCTCTTGGTCAAGCGTTTCAGTATTATCCTGCTTTAGGGTGAGTTCCTCCTGGTTGACGAAAGTAAGATGCTTCTTTATAATTTATTTTATGTACTTTGATTTGTTAAAACTATGTTTTATGGGTTGTGATCCTATTTCAATACTTTGATTGTAATAGAGGCTAATTTAGGGACAAGTAGACTTCCCTATTGCTTTTATTACAAAAAATTCTTACAAACAAGGGAAATGTATTTTATCTTATTGTTCAATAACTTATGTTATGATATGTTAAGGGGATTACATATGTACCTTTAGCGGTTCTATGTGCCTTGTTACATAGGGGGATTTACTAATGTATTGTGACAGTCTTGTCTAAAATTGGTCTCTTTCGGTAATGCTTATTTCTGGACATCACACATTTATTGGCAAGAATATGAATTATGAACTATGATACTGAATAAGGCTCTTCTTAACATGAATGGGATTTTAGGGTCTTTTTAATGAAATCCAGTTAGCATGGCTTTGAGGGTATTTATGCGTAGTTTTCATTTATTTTATTTATCGATATGTTGATATAACTTATTGACATAGTTTAAAACCCCACCCACAAAGCTTCAATCATGATTCTAAACTTTATAAAGGGCGATGATTTCAACTAAAAATGTACAATTTTTCATGATTTCAATGTTTTATGCATGACTATCAATATACTTATTGCATTTTTTTACTAACACCTACTTTTTCTAAAGTTCTCCTATTTGGTCGGGCAGATTCTCATGTTGTCATCATTGTGGCTACACTTGGATTTCCACTATTCTACTAGCGTGTGGTGAGTCAGCAAAGAATTCGGCGATGGAGTTCAATTTTAGTTTCATTTCTAAAAAGTAAATTACAAAACTAGTAGATGGGTTGTGTCCTTTTATTTTAGCTATTGATAGTAATCGATATGTTGAGACTTAGAGTATGACTTCATTTTTTATTTAAAGAAAAATTAGATGGGAATTTAAAGTTGTTTTTACCTTATGATTCTATTACTCATGTATTTTAATATGCTAAAAGCTTGTATCGAAGTCCATTTAGCAATTTAGATGCCATTTTAAATCTAGGGGGGGTAACCTTTGGGTCAATAAAAAACATGATATCAGAGAACAAGGATTTCTTATAGTGATTCAAAGATCATATGATTCTCATAAGCCACTTCTAGTAGAGGACTTATTCATTACAGTGTGGAGCGTGCATAGTTAAAATAGAAGCTTCAGATGCTTAGGACATTCTCTTCATTTAATTAAACTGATGTCTGGGCCAATATAGTTTTTACCCTCTATATGGGTTGTTTATGTAATCCTTACTCGCTGGTCAACGAGAATGATTAACTCGAAGGGCTTTTGAAGGAATACGTGTTAGGGAAAGCATGTGAATGAAAGGAGCGCCTCCTTAAGATCCTAAGCCCCTGGTTTTATACTTTGTTTGGAATGTATACTCCTGGCAGGAGTTAGGGAGGGGCTCTTCAGATTGTTCTAAGCCGTCACAACTACCTAAAGCCCAATCCATGATGGGACAGCCTATAGGAGAGGTGATTTGCTCCCCGTGAGCCCTATTGTCATCCAACATATTCAAGACTGAGTGAAGGATTTTGTAATAATGAAAAACCCCCCCCCCCTCCCCCCCAAAATGTTAATGGATCGAAAGTGCAAACGGATACTCACGGGAAGTTGTGGAAGTGTTTTAAAGTATGTCTCATGAACGGAAAATTAGACCCCAGGACTGTGACCGGCATCTTGACATCTAAGAGGTTGCAGAACAAGCCTGCATACGTTTATCGTTACGTCATTCGAGGTTAATTTTAGAAAATATTGAACTTTGTTTTTGGCTGTAACTATATATTGCAAATGATCTCGCATAATACTATCTACGTAAACTCATAAAGCGTAACAACACGATCTAAATCAAGATAATCAATATGAAAGATATAATCATAAATATAGATTTGCCAAATGGAAACCAAACACAATTGAAAGTAAATACAACAGAAACGCTAGGGGAACATATTCCTAGCTATGTATACGTCTACGATTAGAATAAAGAAGTAAGCATCCTCAAAAAGAATGAGGCCTACCAAATCCGAATGAAAACCTCCATATCCAGATAACTTTTGCGTCGACTCAGTAAGCTCTAACGTCCTCCAGTGACCTCACAAAAAGGAGATAATGTATGGAATTAGTATACACTTGCACTAAGTATGTGATATATGCAGCACACACCACGGACATGCATTGATTTCGAATAGCTCTCTACCTAGACGATATGAGTTATAGAAATCAAGTAGTGGACTATTCCAAAATCGGATTAGGCTAGCATTCATAGAGTTACATGCATCATTTCATATCATCGTATTGCACCACCATACATAAAAATATGGCTATTGCCTAAAAACAGATTGCATGTATGAGATAAGATTCATATTTATTTATTCGTTATAGACCAGAGCCTTGGATCAGGGAGCTATCATTAGGGAATAGCGGACAAGCACGCCCGGCTGTGAACATCTGGGTGAAGCACCCTCGGCATGTAGGGAGCTAAAAAATGAAAAACCCCGACTCGAGG
The DNA here is from genome assembly GCA_027704765.1 of Solanum habrochaites. Lineage (NCBI taxonomy): Eukaryota > Viridiplantae > Streptophyta > Magnoliopsida > Solanales > Solanaceae > Solanum > Solanum habrochaites. The sequence goes on along the minus strand of JAKWJA010001477.1, from coordinate 6,005 downwards.
GGTGCGTCCAAATCATTCACGTCCTTAATTTCATTTTATCGTTTAATTAGGTCTATTTTGGTTTTCCCAGAACGAGACAGACAGATATACCTAGGATTTATTTTAAAACTCTCATTAGGTTTACAGTGTAATGCCTAAGAATGACCTAGTATCATTATATAAGCTAGAACTCTGATTATCCTAACCAAAACCCCTTTGGTATCGTTCATTTCATTGTGTTCATTACATGAGGCTGGACTCATTCTTTATTTTAGAACTTTAACTTTAACGACAGAGATCATATGAGATCCATAAAAAATTGGGTCTACCTGATGACGCTAAAACTTATCTAAAGAAGTGTAAAGCAGTGTATCAGGAACGTAAGAACCAAGTAGGTAAAGTAATGAGGTTTGGGATCGGTTCCCACGAGGAAAATAGTTCAGACCTTAACTTAAATCTATTATACTATTGATTTAGTCAATCTATTTCCTTTAGAAAACAAAGGTGAAATAAAAGGGGAGGTTTATTTCTAAATTAGTAAAGATACCTTACATGAATTAAAGTAACAAAACTACAGAATCCAAACTTGGAGTTGAATACAATTAATAAAAGTCACTAGGGTACTAAAACTTGATAATTTGCTAACTCTAACAATTATTCACTAGTATCTTGCATGAAAAGTGATAAGTTATTATTCTAACTCCTTGGTCCGGTATATCTAGAAAAATTTCACTCCGCACCTTGGTCCGGCGCCGTGTGTTGCTTATACTTAACCGTACCTTTACCCATATCAAACATGTATTGCTATTTGACTAAGTTATACTAGTACCAATCAATACTAGCCTATTCAAATAGTATACATAAATCTATGTGAATAATTCTTGTCCTATTATCTACTCCTTGGCTGTCCCGACAATTAGCATTAAGGCAAGTTCTAAAAAATGTTTGTAATCCATAAAAAGACTTCTAAGCGAAACACATTATCAATACATGACACTATTCTAGAATTGTTATTTCTGTAGGATTTTACCTTATTATTCACCCATTGGTTTCCACAACCCTTGTTATGGGTTTAGTACCCATTATATAATCACAATTTCATATATGTAATATAAGATTTCATGCCTTACTTCAATGGCGAAAGGAATAAAATCCAGGGGGGGGAAGTTCACTTGATTAATCAACAAAACGCCACCAACAATCCAATTCAATTAACAAGTGATCAATTACTGGGAAATTAATCGAAGATAAAATGTCCAAATTATATCAATTACAAGTCTGCTAACAAAGATATATATAACAGAAGATAATTTAATAAGAGAGTCTAACCCCAAAAACAAGGTTTTTCAAAATATTTATTAAAAAAACAAAAACATAATAAAAAGAATGAATGTGATTGCTAAAAATCTGTCAAACGCGGTTGGCTCGACGGAACTTGATAAAACTGGACGCGTGGTCTCAGACAGGGCCGCACGGCCCTACCTCATCCATACTTTACAAATCATTATGTTGTTTCCATTCCCTGACGAACAGGTCAAACGGAATGCTTCAAAGCACGACGGTCGTCGAGGTTCTTGTTCCATAACACTAAAGTTTTGAATTTGGGTAAGGGACTATTCTTTGTCATCATGACGAACCAGAGGACGGACCGTCCATTTCGACGACGGTCCGTAATGCACTTCGTAAACCCCACCACTTGGCAGCTTCCCTATCTTTCCTACAGTAGCTTCACTACGATGCCACCTATGGACCTTCACAAGCACTACAGGACCGTTCACAAGCTCTGTATGTGGTGAAATTTCATATTGTTGCTGAAAAACTTCTGGGTTCATGTTAGACAGATTTCCAAACAAATCAAATGGAAATTACATAAAATCAAATTACAAAAGGTTTGGGCACACATAAAATTAAGGAAAAAAGCATTAAAAATACCTGAAACCAACGGGTAGATCAACACCCTCAACTTAAATCGTTGTTTGTCCTCAGGATGGCACTATGACTCACATACAAAATCTTTGTACAACCAATATCATGTATTAGCTTTTTGCAATCATTTGGCTATCAATACGATCAGTATCATCATGCTTATGAATGTACACTATGAGATTGAATTTATGGTGAATCAGAAAAGACACAGACTCACAACGCACTGGACACCTATCCTCTTCAATATATCACCGAGTGGATAATATTTTTTCCCGGGATGGCAACTATGTTCCTACTTTAAACAAACATCATCATTTTTCACTCAATTGATTTAAGTTTGAGTATGAGGTACTTTTCAAAACTAACTCTCAGACCAATCACAACTCATTCATACAATTGTCATAGGATTGCCCTTTATTTTCACTGCTTGACGTTTGGATACAACTCTTAGGAGCATGATAGGACTTTCTTAGCTGCAACATAGGATCAGGGTCAGTGTAGGTATATTTAGTATAACTTAGTGACTTTTTTCCCTCCTTGACATATCGTTCTCTAAATATACCAAATTTTTATCATTTTATTTTACTCAATTGTCTCATATCTTTCACCTTGCTATTTACCTTCTGTCTTCATTTATAAGTGGACTCTCTATTCTTTCTTGCTTGTATTATTGTATTTTTTATTACTCCATTTGCTTTCAAGTGGTCTTGATTCCACTTTACTTTTGTTGTTCTTCTCTTGTTCTGTCAACCCAACTTCGTAAGAGGAATCCTCCAAAATAAAGCCACCCTCAACTCATGGCTTTCCATGATTAAAGTACACAATACCCAAAGATTGGGTAGGGCATGAAAAGGTTGTTACCTGCCATTAGCAACCGTAAAACTGATGCTTTTGGCATAAAGCTGGAGGTGCACATGTACAAGGAGGGGGGGAACCCAAGGCCAACACTTATTCCAGAAAAAGATCAGTTGGGTGAAAAAGAAAGTTTTATTTTAATCTCAAATCATTTGGTCGAGAAGGATTAATTCAATTTGGTTTTTTTATTAGGATTAAAAAATGGGCTATATTGAACAAGGGCCTATGATCCTTTCATGATCGTCTAATTACAACTGACTTTAGCAGGACTAACCAGGCAAATTCTAGTCAGTACAAAATAGGGGCCTATTTTCAACTATTCCTCACACTCACTTGAAATTCATTACTCTACCAGGTGATCAGACACCTAGTTCGATTTTAGACTTAGGAGTCATGTTGTGGTGTTATCTCTATGTATGTTAGAGCCCATACATTATTAATAAACTTGCTAGTCATGTGCATCTTTTTATTTTCATCAAATATCATTGTAGCCATTCATGCTTTGAGAGTTAAACTAGGGAACAAGATCTAGACATGTTGGTGTTAACAATAAAAATTACTCAGTTATCTGGGAGAAAAAGACATAGGCAAGAAACCCTAAAAGGAGATAGTGATTGGGGCTACTCAGTACTTCACCCTAGGCACACATTTTCCATTTTTACCCCCACCCGCAACCAAAAAAGACAGAAATTGTCCAAACGCATAAAAAAATTGAAAGACGAGGAGAGTGGAGGTGAAGAAAACTATATCTTGTAATGGTAAATGGTTTTGAGACACATTTTAGAAAGGGAAACAACTCTCTTATTATGAAAATATTTTGTACTTGGTTTAAGAAAAGTTTTTTGAAATTCCTCTCCATTTTCATATGATATTATGTAATGAAGCTAAGCGTTATTGTATCAAGGCCTCTCTGGGGTCCAAGTATGCCATGTAGGCACCTAGAAGTTACGCCTTGAGTCGTACAAACTGCCTATATGAAGAACATAGGTTATAAAATGGTCCTAGGATGTCTCAGAACCATGTCTAGTAGAGTCTTATCAATCATTTTGAGTCGCGAAATATTTATAAGTAGAGGCTCTGGGGATGCTTCGTAGAAAAAGTCTCATCGATCATTTTTCTTAGTCGTGCTATAGAGTTGGCTTTAATAGGCCCTTTTCTAATGTTTGCCGATGGTTTTTGTCAATGTTATGAATAACGCTTGAGCTAATTATAGAAGGGAAGGATATGGCAATGGGGACCAATAGATTCCTCCCAAAGTTCCTCCAAAAGTTCCTAATAACCCTTCAATGGGGAATGTCACTCTAGAGGAGTTTAGAGCTTCTATGAATTTATTGGTTCAAGCCTTGATGGACCAAGCAAATGTAGAAGTGGTGGCTCCGCCAAACCCTATACGAGGAATGAGTGCTTATAGGATTAGGGAGTTCTTGAGGATGAACCCTCCAGAGTTTAGTGGATCTAAGGTAGAGGAGGATCCAAATGGGTTCATAGATGAGGCTTATAAGAGTCTTGCTATTTTGGGGTTGACTTCTAGGGAGAAAGCAAAACTAGTTGCGTATCAATAAAAAGATGTGGTCCAAATTCTGTATGAGCAATGGAAAGATTTTTAAGCCGGTATTTAGTGGGAGTTGCGTGGGGGTCCTAGAGAATGAGAGAGTTTTAAGTCAGCTTTCGTTTAAATAGGTTCTTCCATATAATTGAGGGCTGGCTAAGTGGAGGAATACTAAACCTTTAAGCCAAGGGCAAAAAATTTGTTGTTTTTTTAAAAATGAGTATGCCTTGAAGTTAAACCATTTATATAAGTATGCTACATCGGTTGTAGCAAGTGATATGGGATTTGATGATTAGGTTCATGAACAGCAAGAGAAAATGGCGTATATGGACAACACTTGATAAAATGCATATCGGCACGTTCTCATGGTATATTTTCCCAACAGATAGAAGAGTCAACACTTAAAAAGGAGAAAAAGAGGACTAGGTTGGACAATGATGGGCTCGATGGTTATAGCTCGAACAATCAAACAAAAGTTTTCCCATAAAAGTTTATTCTATGCTCCGGAGCATAGAAGAAGAGGTGTGTTTTTGGGTGTCTATCCTAGGTCACGAGGTGGTTTGTTAAAAGTACCCTGGCCTTAAGGGACTACTGGTTTTAGTGTGGTAAAAGGCAGGAGGGGTAGTGTGTTGAACGGTAGAGCTAGTGTAAGATGGTGTTATGGATGTGGTCAGAGTGGCCACCGGACAGATAGGATTACCCGAAGGCCAAAATATAATGTTACTAAGTAAAAGAAAGTTGTCTTATTGATGTATAAGGGTCATGTGTAAAGGGAATAGGTTCGATTTCTCTCCAATCCAAGGCGTGATCAAGCGGGATTATCATTATGTCTTCGTTATGGTCTTCGCTTATGATTTATGAAAATTTCTAGATCTTCTTGTTCTTATGGCTTGATTTGTTGGACTTTGCTAATTCTCCTTGTTATGATGAATTTTTATGTTAGAAAGACATGTGTGGCATTACTTTAAGTTGGGGATAGCGAGTCATTTCCACAAGGTCTTTATATGATTATAGGTAGTCATGATTTTTGTTGTATGTTATGAAAGTGTGTAAGCCTTATTAGAATTGATCTAGTTGCATTAGGTATGTCTATCTTATATTTGAAGTTTCCTTATTTGGGTGTGTGAATTTAGATTTAATGCATACACGATGGGATGCTAGTATAGAGTTGGTCTTTTTAAGAAGCATTTAAAGAACGAGTCATTAGAGGATGTATGTTCCCAAGTGGGACCTAGATTCATGACCCTTAAAATAAAATAGAATGAACTAGAGTTTCATGTGAGTTTTAAGAGTTAATAACTGGTTGAAATAATGAGGAATAGCTTTTAAATTCAGTTTTAAAGAGTTTTGAGGCTTAAACAGCAAAGGAACGAACCCAAGAAATCCAGAAATTAGCCGAGTAGAACTAGTGTGACGTAGGTTTAGGGTTTTTGTGGTTGATTAGTGAAGTATGGTATGAAGGTCAATTGAGTAAAAAGGCCCTACAAATAGATAGAACATGGATAGAGTGAAAAGCTTTGAGATGACAGGCAGGAGGACCCACATATTGGCAAGAAGAACCAGATGCCAGACAACCTATTTATGGACCCCATTGCAGAGGTCGCACCATTGACCACTATACCGGAACACCACATTTTCCTGAAATCGGGCTTTTAAAAAACCAAAATATTTTGTCTCAGGCGGGCTAGTGGAACAG